>OY720457.1:58609966-58812466 GCA_963082715.1 Harpalus rubripes | reverse complement strand
ATGGAAAACACAAACTTTGTAAAAAAAATTTGTAAAGAAAAACCACTTTATTTATTCTTTGAACATATTAACAGATTCAATTGTTAGTAAGTAAAATATAATGGAGTAGAATTACAAGATATATAATGTCATTTATCAAGAGTTATAGAAAAAGATTAAATTTATTTGGTAAGTTTGCACAAACGACGCTATGCTACGGGAATATATGTTGGCAGTTAAAAAGGAAAGAAAAATCATGTTCTACATTTAGTTAACTGGTCAGCAATTTTGTAAAATATAAGCAACGACATCATCAGTATTAACTCTGTATTTTATAGTGTTCTTCCTACTATTACAGAAAAGATAAACACATGTGCACCACACATTTCACATATAAAATATCTAATGTTAGTATGACGTAAACTAAGCAAAATGATACACAAATGCGATTCTAAAAAAGAAACTAAATGAACGATATTTTCAATAAAATATCCTGTGTTTTTTTCAGCATAACTTTCATTAAAATAAATGAAAACCGCTTACGTTTTATCAGTGTACGGAATGGTTCCCAACTTTAGATACATATTTTAATAGCATACGAGCTCAGTGCCAAAAAATTGTCCTACATTTATTTATTATAATTTTTCTCATAAAATTAATAAAAAAAGTTAATGCCCAAATTTGTTTCAATGATGTACCTACTGCAAATAATGAATTTTGAATTTTATATAAGCATTATTTTGTTCGAAGGATTGAAGTACTCCGCTTAGCATCGTGTTCCAAACTTCCTTCTCATAAAATAAAATGTGACTTTTAACACTTGTACCATAAATATTATTTTTATATTATATTTTGAAATAGAACTGCATCTAAATTCCTGATTAATCTAAAAATATATTTAGTTTATTATGCATACCCGTAAGTATGTACACGTACAGTGGTGGACAGAAAAAAAATAGGACAAGTCAAAAAATCAAGTAAACTTTCTTCTATAAGATTAAGTTGCTTGAATTTGGCTTTATAATTAGGACATTTGTCATTTGGATTTGTCAAAAATTGAACCGTCGAATCGATGTAAAAAAATGCCTCGAATTAGCGATATTGTGAAGTGTTCGATAATAGTTAGAGCTGAAAATGGAATGCCGATCAGACAAACTGCCCAGCGCTATAATATTAAAAATCTGATGTGGCCAGCATATTACCTTCCGTCAGTTATTTGAGGCACTTACGAAAATTCTACCGGTATATGTCAATAAACAGCTGTTTATCAGGTTATAGCTATACCGGAATCGATATTTTAAGAAAGCAAGTGGTAAACAGGGTAGACCTAAGAAAAAATTTGAAAATTTGAAAGAGATTAGAAATTTGACGTAGTTACCAAACTGAACAGAGTCCCACTTTCTACAATTTTCGAACACGGTAACTATTTACCACTCGTGTTTTCGAACGCAGTCGGTAGATGCAGTATCTACCGGTAGAATTTTTGTACATGTCTATGTATTTTCTATAAAATCTATACAGAAAGTTCCTCGCAAAAGATTCTAAATTTCTTGTATGTACATTACCTTTCGAGTAAAATTATACCACAAATATACTACGAATATGTCAATTACACTTGACACAGACATCTTTCAATCAGTATTTTTTTTAAATACTAGCTATTTCTAGCATAGCTTTATAACTCCTATATCCATTTAATATGAAGTATAAAATGCAGTCAAATCGCAATGGGAATAGTGTTCTTTAATATCTATAATAACATTAAATGTGAAAAAATGATATTTAACATCGTTATTTCAATAAAAACTGTTAAAATCTTCAAATAAGAGTACTTCCAGATGACCAATTATAACCAAAATCTAATCATACACACATGCACACACACACACACACACACACACACACACACACACACACACACACACACAACACACACACGCGCGCACACATACACACACACACGCCCGCGCGCACACACACACATACACACACACACACACACACACACACACACACACACATCATCGTAAAAATAGTAAAATCGTATTCTAGGGACCTTAAAACGTGCTTATTTATTAAAAACTCCACCGATTTTTTTGACAAAAGACAATACCTTCCTTACCTCAAGATGACGGAAGGTAATAAAAATTCTGTCATTAACATAAAAATCAGTTTGTATTAGAAAAAAATACTGTATTTTCTGTCCACTGTTATATATATATATATATATATATATATATATATATATATATATATATATATATATATATATATATATATATATATATATATATATATATATAGTACGTTTACGTTTAGTTTGTCTGAAAGGAAATGTAAAGTCAAGATACATACTAAATTAAGTATGATTTAGGTATTCGAAGATGTAAGTTGTAGTTCATTTCTGGTTTCTTCTTGCGATTCTGCTTTCATTCGCGTTTTGTAGCGTAGGCAAAAAGTTTAAACAGATAAAATGTTTGTTTATACTTTACTGTGATGCCGCTGCCGCGTTTCCGAGTTGCTCTGCTTTCCTTTTTATTTTTGAGTGATGCATTTTACAAGCTAGAATCATTTATATTTGTTTCACGTCCTCACGAACTTTTTGCCTTACTTGTTAGTCATTTATAAAGCAAACTCTATCGCGGTAAAGAAAAGCACACTTTGTTTTCTTTTTCTATTTACTCTCAGAACTCTTAATTTCTCTTAATTTTACCTCGACTAAGAGCAATATTTTCTATAAAATACACCTAAATATATGCTTAATATTTAATTGTCTATTTTAATGAATTTGGTGTTTTCGTTTTATATTTAAAAAGTTTTTATAAACTACAACTATAACAAAAATAAACGATTGGTTATGTTAACGTTTTGATAAATAAATAAATAAATAAATATATCATCACGGCATATTACCCATTGCTGGGTGTGCCAATCTGCTTTGTATGCAGATATCGGTAATGATGAAATATTTGCACCGTGCGGGCGCTTACCAGGCGTCACCTCACGGGCACTTATTGCTGGCGTGGAGAGTGCACCACAGGGGTCAATTATGTGCCATTTAAAATTGGAAATATTTGGTGTCGGTCGGGATCGACCCCGGTTCCCCAGATTCGCGACCTGACACTCAGGCACGCGGCCATGAGACCCCGTTTTGATGGTCTTGAATATTTTCTCTTAAAGAGGCAGATTCGGATTAGCATTTCTTTACGCCCTAGGCCAAAATTCATGACTGCACCCTCCTCTCCCTCTCAATATATATCGAGTTTTAATAATGTTTGATTTCATTAAATTGATGTTCTATATCGGTGCCTTTATGAGTCTATAAACGCACTGGAAACATGTTAAGAAGATCTATAAACGTACTGTTTTTGGAGCTTTTCGTTTTCTATGACTTACTGCTTTTAAAACTGATACATAAATGACAACATCAAATTGCTAACAGTCAACAAAGAATTTTCATCCCTGAAGTTCAATTTGTTAGAGGGAAATGCTACCAACGTAACTGATTTTACAAGTCGCATTTATTAAAAATCTAATAGAATTATAAAATTATACTATTATTCACGAAAGATGACTATTCAATGTCATTTGTTCGAAGAAAGAATACACATCACTTTACAGCAGTAGCTTAGCAACATTTTGTATTAGAAAGAGAAAGATTATTTGACCTACGTCTATTTAATTTATGTGGTGTGACACATATACGTAAATATTGGCATTACTTTCTAACACACTATAAATAATAATGACGTATATCGTAGAATTACAGATACCTAATTATATATTACACTGCCCTCTGTGCTAAAATTTACCCAGTGGCGTTGACGTTTAAATTAAATTATTATTCCTTGGTTTTTAGTTAACTCTATGTTTTTGAATTTTTCAAAAACATAAACAAAGAATATTTTATGTTGCACGCCTATGCATATGAAATGCAATGAAGTTATCTGCAAGTAAAATTATATCAGACGGTTCACAAATGACCTTGAATAGTCATTCGTGAATAATAGTTTACCCCAATAGAAAAAATTATATAAAAACATGTTTCATAAGAACTGTGATCGCACTCGTCCTTATAAAACTCACCGCGAAGCGGTTCGTTTCCAAAGTTGGACTCATGGGTTAACAGCTTGTCTTATGAAATTTGTTTTCAATATACCTACTATTATCAATCATCAAAACTACATTTACCATTTTTTTATAACTAGCTAAAGATTACCACTTTTATTTTGCTTCTATATCTCTCAAATGAAACACATGTAAACAATAATTTTGGACTTATTAGATGCAGTTTTTAATTCTGAATAGTTTTACAGTATTCCAGTCATGAAAATTTTACCATTTGCTAAGATTCATAAGTAGATACCCGGGATATAAATATTAGAATTATTTAAATTCTTCGAAAACTGTCATAGCTCAACAGGATTTAGCAATCACTCTACTATACTGATTTTGTATAATTAAAGCAAATGTGACTGCTTACGTCGTCTAGTAGAGCTGGTGCCAAATATCATGAGCTATGAAATGCGCAGATCAAGAAGAGAGACAGCTAGAGAAAGGTCAGGCAATAGGGGAGAGAGAAAGAGAAATATAGAGTTTTGCTTTCTGCGCAACAGCTCTTGAGATTTGGCACGGTTATAACTGCAGGCACTTCTCTCTCCGTTTTCTCATTTATCCAACTACTCGATGTACGCCCCCTCCGTGCCTGCGCCCTAGGCCATGGTCTGGGTTGGCCTTATGGGTAATCCGGGCCTGTAAAGAGGTCAGATATGTATAATATAAATTTGTGTCTCTAAACTTAACCAAGGATGAGAAATGCCCGTTTATCTGCCTCCTAAATTTCTCATCTTTGAACGGAACTAATCTTGGGCAATTCATTCACAAATGAAAGGGAGATCGCATTTTATCTGTATTGAAAAAATATATTTTTGACATGGAAGATATTTTTTGTTGAAGAGCTTTTATCCTGAAAGGCAATAAATCGCCTAATTCCGTTGTTAAAATCCAGAAGTTGAAAATACGTAATGTTATAACAGCATTCAGTGTAGATAATAAAGTGGCCACTTCAGTTTCGGCAATATATCGACCATGACGCCAGCACAACTAAACGAAGAACAGAACAAGGAAAACCACCAGTATCGGCGAAAGTATCCCACGAGGATGAAATTCTAAAGATACGAACATCACAGCTTCAAAATATCATAAGTAATATTTTTTTCTGAAACCGTCAAAAGTGCGGCATGAAAGTTGCATTTCCTTGACTAGTCACAAAAACATTAAAAGTTTTGAGGGGTTCCAAAAGGAATAAATAATCGGACTAGCAGTCTGTGGTGAAATTATTTATTTCAAGCCAACGTTTCGGCTAAACATTAGCCTTCCTCATTTATTTTATATTCTTTGACTACAATTTTTTTTAATATCAGCTTATACTGATTTTTTTTAACAATTGACCATTCAAACTATTTTACATGTACTTATTTATAATTTTATCTTGTACGACTACCAACTTTGTGATCATTTTATTCACAATGGTTCCTTATGGGGGGTTATCACAAATCTGAAATTAGACAGTTTCTTGCCCTGAGGAAGGCTATAATGTTTGGCCGAAATGTTGTCTTGAAATAAATAATTTCGCCAAAGAATGCTAGTCCGATTATTTCTTTCCTTTTGGAAAATTAAAAGTTTTATTTAAAATTTTATTGAATATTAATATTTATAGTTGTGTTTTGTACATTGGGTATATTAATCCCAGAATGTCTAAAGAAACCTCGTCGCACGAACCAAAATTTCCAAATTGTAATTTATTGGGTTTCGTGTATTTTCTAAATATTTTCTGTCACCTTAGAAACGCGCACACTTAGAAAACTGAAGGAAGAATATTTATTGAATTGACTGACACAGTTCGCAGCTTCAGGAAACGCTTGGAATCATGTATTGCAGAAAACGGGGGACATCTCCTCGATGTGTTTTTCTTCACATGAGATAATATTGTTTTCAATTTGTCATTGTATAAAAGCTGCTTCATGTAAGCTGTAAACTTAAGACTTTACCTTAGCATTAGCATTATGACTTTGTATTAATAATTCGAGTATAAACAAATGCGTGTTACGGCATATGTAGCTGTAACCTTAGCATTATGCCGTAACCCTAGTTACGCCAATTTCTAAATTCTTAAGTCATAATGCATGCCGACCAATCAGAAGCTTGCCGCTGGCGATATTCTTGTTTTTGAATTTGACGTTTGACGTCTTAAAAAATTCTGTCATATCTAAGTAAAAATGAACGGTTTTGAAAAAGATATTCAAATAATTGAATTAGTGGAACAATACAAATATAGGTCGGAATCCCAAACGCCTCTTCTTTCTTTTCTTAAATTTATTTGCCAAAGCAATTATACTTATAAAAATTATTGAAAATACGATAACGTCTGTATCACTATCCATATCTATATTTTATATGTCCTTGTATGTCAACATGAAGACGTGTCGCTGTTAGAAAAAATGGCATTACCGGCCTACTCTTATTGGTTTGCCTTAAGAAGTACATATACCAGGTAACGTAATGTAAAGTTTAATGCAAAGTCATAATGCTAATGCTAAGGTAAAGTCTTAAGTTTACAGCTTACATGAACCAGCCTTAAGGCGCATTTAGATATAAATAATTTTTCTTTAAACCAAATATTTTTATGTACCATTCAATTGAAAACCATACGTTTCCTCTGTCGGACCATGTATAACAATAACAGTATTAAAAATTAATAATAGATGGAGTCTAAGGTTAAATTTAACTAAAACTATTATAATTATCCCTTAACCTTAAAATTAATTTTAACAAAAACTAAATACGTATTTCGAGAACTAAGTTCTCATCATCAGTAATACAACATGAAAGTTAAACAGAGTAGTCAAGATTACTCAACATGTCATCCATGCCAGAGGTCCTAACAACCCAGAGTTGTTAGGACCTCTGGCATGGTTGACATGTTGAATAATCTTGACTACTGTGTTTAACTTTCACTTGTTGTATTACTGATGATGAGAACTTAGTTCTCGAAATATGTATTTAGTTTTTGTTAAAATTAATTTTAAGGTTAAGGGGTAATTATAAAAGTTTTAGTTAATAACAGTATTCTATGTTTTTACTAATGACTTGTAGGCATACATACAAATTTAAGAACATGAATAAAAAATATGGATACAAAAATTAAATAAGTCTTGTTGAATTTTGATTTGTTGTACTTTCGGGCGGCCGAAGCCATGGCCTTCTCGAAATGAAAGAAAGTGAGGAGCCCACTGAGAATTTCCCGGGCCGGTGACTATCTATCCTTGTTCATTTTTCTATGCCATGCAAAATGACGTCACGTAGCGGCTATGTGTCATGCTGTATTATGAAGGAATCCGGCCTGGCCCGTTGCAAAAATAAAATAAGAGCCAAGTTTCCGGAGATTCTACGTAGATTGTGATGTCACTCGCCGCACTTTACACGACCCGTGGGTTTCACTTCACTCCCGACCTGATATGTACGCTTTTTACACAATACTGACCAGTAAAAATTACGTACTGTACGACAACAGCAAATAAGATATCAATAAAACACATTTCTTTATAGAATATAATAATAATAATAATAATAATAATAATAATAATAATAATAATAATAATAATAATAATAATAATAATAATAATAATAATAATAATAATAATAATAATAATAATAATAATAATAATAATAATAATAATACTAATAATAATAATAATAAAAGTAACAAATAAAAATAAATAAATATATCATCACGGCATATTACCCATTGCTGGGTGTGCCAATCTGCTTTGTTCGCAGATACCGGTAATGATGATGACATATTTGTACCGTGCGGGCGTTTACCAGACGTCACCTCACGGGCATTCATTGCTGGCGTGGAGAGTGCACCACAGGGGTCAATTTTGTAAAATTAAAAAGTAACATAGATATAAAATGTAGGATCTGTAAAAAGAGGATGAAACAATACATCACATAATATCTGCTTGTGGTACTTTGGCAAAAAAGGAATACATAGCTAGGCATAACAAAATATGTAGCTTAATACATTACAACATCTGTAAATTTTATGATTGTCCAAATTTAAAAAAAATAGTGGTATATAAGCACAAACCACAGAAAGTAACTATAAGCTCTAATAATCAAGTTACAGTATTATGTGATATGGGTATTCAAACAGACCGTGAAATACAAGCAAATAGACCAGATATTGTGATAAAAACAAAGAAAGTAACTTACATTATTGATGTATGTGTACCAGCGAATGAAAGGATTATTGCTAAAACTGACGAGAAACTTTTGAAATATAAAAATTTAGAAATCGAAATTAAAAGAATGTGGAAAACAAAAACTATTATCTTCCCCATAATAATAGGAGCTACGGGTTTCGTTGACGACGAGTTTCAGAAGAATATTGAGAAATTGCCTGGTAAACATGACCCTTCTGAAATACAGAAAACGGCAATAATTGGAACAGCACATATAATAAGAAAGGTGCTCACATAGTCACCCACACCCAAGCTGCTTGGTAAGCGGCCGGATGGAGTGGTTTCTCCGAACCGCAGAATATAGTATGTCTGTCCAGAATATCGGGACCAATAATAATTATATTATAATGTATTAGGTATATATTTGTAGTTCGTGAAATAAAAGAATAATAATAATAATGTATATATATATATATATATATATATATATATATATATATATATATATATATATATATATATATATATATATATATATATATATATATATATATATATATATACATATATATATATATATATATATATATATATATATATATATATATTATATGTATATATGTACAGGGTGTCCTTAAACGTACCGGCAATATTTCAGGGATGAATTCCAGAACTTATTTAAAGTCATATAAATATGTGTCCTAAACGTAAACTTTAACGAGCTATTGTTATTTCTTAATGTAACATTTTTATTTATGTATTTGGGTGAAGTGTAAATATTAGACAGTTATTGGGCCCTATTCTCTAACTCGGTAGTTAATTTTTAACCACTGTTTAAAATTTATATCCAATAGATAATAATTTGACAACTAAAAATCCCTTTTTTTTGTTATATGTCAACACACTTAATTGGTTAAAAAAATAACCAGTAGTTAATAATTAACCACTGAGTTACAGAATAGGTCCCATTATTAATTAAAATAAACAATGTCTGTATATTCAACTGCTCGGACAGAAATCATACTTTTCACCTCACTATCTGTCTATTTATGCAACTCTCTCTCTCTCTCTCCATAGGCTCGGTATCACCGACTGTCCGTAATCCACAATTCTTCAACACCACTGCCGAGTATCCACATCCACTTGCCGTTACTGTCCCCGTATACCTAGCTTCCCAATACTCTTCAATACTACAGAGTATTCATTTCCACAGTTATCCCGGTATATCAGTAACTTCCCGAATCGCCGTTACTGTCCTTGTACACTATAGCTTCCCAATACTCGTCAACACTACCGAGTATTGACATCCACAGCTATCCCAGTTAACCAGTAACTTCCCGAGTCCTCCACTCGACACTATACTGCATACGCTCACCACGATACTGCTGTGCTTCACTAACACTCTATGAGAATGTCTCTATATGTGTCTCCATGTAACTAACTAACTCCCGAGCATAGCTGCGGCCCTTTTATACAGCTGCCATTAACTTCCAGAGAGCTCTAGAATGTTCGACCGCATAATAACAATGAACACAAAAGTTTCAGGCGACCGGAAGTAATTAAACACGTGGCGGCTTGTTTGTTTACGTAGCACGAATGCTAGCGCGATTGCGTCATCGCTATACTTAGACACTTGTTCAGCGTAGCAGTGGGGCTCACACGTTATAATAATTTATGTGACTAAAATTTGAGATTAAGGGATTTTTGAAGTACTGATCTAGTTGCCATGATCAAGTCTTTTGTTTGATAAACGTACTGTATATGCAACTGAAATGCACACGGTAGAAGATTTACGCCAAAGAATACAGTAGGCTGCCGATATTAGTCGCGTTCTTTTTATCATTTGCCTCATCTCATCTCAAAATGAGATGAGTTTGACATGAACTGAGCTGAGATCAAGTGAGATTTCTATGAAGTAAAAAGAACGACAAAAGACAAATTTTGTTGGTAACTTGAACGACTGATGTCTGTGATACTTTTCAACGGTCAACCACGATATTTTCAGGTATTATTTTGGATCGCCCACTACGAGTGGGCATTATTTAGGCTTCTATTATTCTGTCGATTACATAATAACACATAGTGCGACACATTCTAAAATGTTTAAATTATATAGTACCATAACTTCCATGTGATTTTCAATTCTATGAAGTTTACGTCTCTTTGCTATATTATTTTCCATAGAATTGTCTGCATATTTATTTATTCTTCAAATAATAATAGCATTTATTAAAGGAATAAACAAATAATCATAATAACCAAACTAATTGTATGTGACAGCCCGTGACAGCAAAACATTTATCCCCACCATTCATCTAAGATTAAAAACTCAACAAGCACAACCTCCAGTGGTGACTAAGAATCGGGAAGGGGGGTGGAACTCTTCTCACTTCGGTCTCACTTTATCTCATCTCCTTTGAGATAAAAAGAACGGTCAGAATTAGCGAGGCAACTGAGGTGAGCTGAGACGAACTAAGATCTCATGTAAAAAGTGGTAAAAAGAACGCGACTATTATAGGAATAACGAAGAAACAATATTAAGAACGCAGCGATCTCTTCTGCTACGTGCAGCTTTATATATCGAACATAATGGAGGTAATTTTTAACATTTCTTTTAAATAAAAAAATAAAAATGTATTAAAAAACGATTTATTCGTAAAATTCGTTAAACTAAAATTTTTGCCACATGAATTACGAAATATGTTTATACGAACTTTTCGATTCTAAATAAGTCATCTTGACGGTACATTTTGGGACACTCTGTATACAGGGTTCTGATCGCGACACAGGAACATAGAACTTTAACATGAAAAATCATACTTTCGTATTTTCCTGCTTTCCTAATTATTGAATTAAATGAAATATAAAAATATCATGAAAATACGGCATATTAAAAAATATAAAGGTACTTATTACGTACATTTATACCTCTAATGACACTGTAAATTCATGGCTTGTTCCCCTAAGGGAAAAAAGTCTTTAACGACATTATGGATACGAAATATCTCATTCCTGGAATACGACGTCTTGAGAATGGCGATATTTTTTAGGCCACCATAAAGGATCAAATTATTCGGAAACATGTTTTATTGTCTGTGTATATATTCCGAGAACGCAACATTTGCAAAGCAAAATTGTTTAAATGCAAAATTTGTATTCTCGTATGAGACCGTAAAAGATTTTATTACTTGTTTTTATTGTACCACGAAAATTTGAGGAATCACTACGAAATTTCGATAATAAAATTTATAGAGAGCGCATAATTGAGATATAACTTGAAATGAATTAGGAATCTGATCTGAGAGAGACGGATATTCACCGGAGAAAAGTTTTTGTCCACAAAGAAAGAAAAGAGACTTATTGTGAAGAAATTATGAGTACTTTTAATATTATTTGTTTATTTTCTTATGTATCAGCTTGATGCATAAGTTCGTACGGTTCATAGCGTTTTTATTGAATTTATTTATTTTTTAATAAAGAGAATATAATTCATTAAATCAACATTCAGAATCTCCCTAGTTACAAGTCTATCACAGCGATGATAAAAAATAAAGAAATTTTCACCTTATTTATATTCGTTACTAGAGGATTCGTTTTTACCTCCCGTTACCTTGGTAAGGAGTAAGGGAGGTATAGGAATCGTGCTAAAAATCGCATATCGAGATTTTGGTAAATGACCACGTTTTAAGGTCCCTAGAATCCAATTTTAATATTTTCACGATGATGTCTGTGTGTATGTGTGCGTGTGCGTATGTGTGGTTCCTGTTTACGCTCTAACTCAAATACAATAAATTCAGAAAATTTAGAACCTTGTATTTCTACCTTATTCTTATGTGGAAAGAAGCCATTAGATTTTGGTGTAAATCAGATAACCGGAAATGGTACTTTACTTGAAGCTCAAAATAGTTTTTCTTCGTTTCGAGATTTGTGTTAATATAAAAATTAAAGATTTTTAAACTTTCCACAAATTTGTATAAATACTTTTTTATATATTTTACGAATAAGTTTATAAAATTATCTATAATTTAAATCCCAGAGCCTACGTTTTAAACAAGCACAACTCCTTGGTTACACACTTGGTTACACATTTCATATCTCAAATGTATATAACAGATAAATGACACTGTCAAAGAAGTAATCATTTTAAATTAATAATAGTAACGTTTTAAAAAGGAAATAGTAAATAGAACCATAGTTATATGGAATGGATCTTAATACAGTTTCCAGCAAAATTAAATATGTATGTATATTTAAATTAATAAAAATTAAATAGCGGGAGGTATTGTGTTGACCACATCAGATTTTTTTTATTTACAACATTGATAGTTAATTTTGAGTATAAAAATTTGCGGTAATTGTTTTTGATATCAATAACAACAATAAAGCAGTTGTAAGATTAACCACGTTCTAATACAATATATGAAAAGTTAGGTTAGCAACACACACAATGTGACACAAAAATACTTTATATTCTCTCATTAAAAATAAGCTCGTGATATAAATAATAATCGAAGATATTGCTCGTGAAACTGAAGCAGCACATTTCACTCGAGAATATCATCGATCGATGATAATCATATCATTACGTATGAAAATATATGAACTAATCAAGATTATATTCTCCTCTATTGTTTACGGATGCCTTCCAACGATCTGGCAGTTTATAATTCTACGTATGAAGAAATCCGGGGTTTGGAAGTGAAGATGTCAAGCCAAAATAGTCCTTCTTGAAACGAGAAAACCATTTTCTTGCTGCACTTTCCCGAATGACATTTTCTCTCAAATGGCACAAATGGTTCGAGCGGCACTGTATTTGTTATTTAACATAAGTTACGTGATTCAATAATTTATTTATTCTTATGTTTATAAAAACTCAAACCGCTTTGTCCCCAACTTCATAATTTCAAAAGAAAAAAAATCTGGTGTGGCCAACACAAGACCTCCCGCCATGTACCGCTCGAGTCACAAAAAAGATTAAGCTAATCCTTAGTTTTGAATTAGCGCTTTTTACTCTAATTTTGGCTGTTTATTTCTTAAAATATAGCTTAATCTAATCCAAGTAACTACCTTTTTTGATAATAAAATAAAGATTAAATTTTAAATACCGGGATAAAATAGAATTCACTAATCCAAAATTGAATTAGCTTATACTTTTTACGAATCGTTAATTTTTATGAATCTAAATACATACCTACATATTTACATATGCTGGAAACTGTATTGATTTCCTTTCCTATTGTTCTATTTACTTTTTCTTTTTAAAACGTTACTATTATTAATTTGAAATGATTACTTCTTTGACAGTGACATTTATCTGTCAGTTACATACATTTGAATAATTGCGCAACCAAGGAGTTTTGTTTGTTTAAAGCGTAGTCTCCGGGATTTAAATTATAGATAATTTCATAAATATATCCATAAAATATATAGAAAAAGTATTAATGCAAATCTGTAGAAAATTCAATAATCTTTAATTTTTATAACATTAGCACAATCCCTATACCTCCCTTACCAAGGGTAGCGAGAGGTAAAAACAGCAGAATGACTTCTAGACAAATACAGTATAGCATGGCCAACAATCTACTTAAAGTTATACGTAGACAAGAGTTTGCAAACTCCAAACTTTTCTCATAGAGGTGTTATCATAAAATGAGGCGTTAAGGTTTAAAATTATTAATAAAGAAAAATATACATTACAGACATATTGTAATAGTAATAAAATAATGAAATAATGGTTGCGGCGAAGCTGCGATTGTAAGATCCGTCTGATCGCACATCTCGTTATTGGAGTATAAGAATCAATAAAGTCAGTTACCCTGCTCCAAAGAGCGTGCAGAGGCAGATTCATTCCTTCTTTGTGACGTATGGTATCTCGTTACGCAAATACAACTTGAGCTTGGGTGAAAAATTCGCATCAAAGAATGCGATAAAGGAATCTTTTGGTAAGAGGATAATGGAGGTTAAATGTCAGGCAGTGTGACGAAATGGCGCAAGCGGGAAATAACTCACAGTAGCCAAATTACGCCACCACAGCCACCCCAGATCGGGGATGGAAGATGGAACTTTCTCTGTTATTGTTTCCATAATGAATTACTCACAAGAGCACAGAACGTAGAAAAGATTTTAAAGATCTAAGCCATTTTTGTTTTCAAAGAGTACGAGGCTAAACTCTTTAATTTGTGCAATCCATTGAACCGAATTGGGTATTTTAATATTTTAATTTAAGAAAAAACTTTACTACTTATGGCGTAATTCAACTTAGGTACTAGGAACTATTTTAATATAAATTTTACTTATCAATATTGTCAATAATGGGCTACTTGCGTGCCATTGAATTCATTTTAAGAATTGCATACCCAGATTTTAGTGAATAAGCACGTTTTAAGGTATCTAGAATCCGATTATAACATTTTTACGATGATGTCCGTATGTGTGTGTGTGTGTGTGTGTGTGTGTGTGTGTGTGTGTGTGTGTGTGTGTGTGTGTGTGTGCGTGTGTAGATATGTGTGTGGATGTTGGATCCACGATATCTCAAATACTATAAGACTTAAGACATTTTAAAACTACGGATTCCTCAATCTAACAATAATGGGAAGAGTCGAGTCAGTTTTGGTAACAATTGGACAACCGGAAGTAGTAGTTACAAGAAAAAAATCATCTAAATATTATTTATCGAAAATTTATGTAAATACTTATATTAAAGAACGTTAAATTCTTTATTCGATAAATATAAATTCATTATTATATCTTCTATAGATTTAGATATAAAGAAATGCATATAAAATAATTAGATGTAAAAATTCTTAGATCAAACTACTTCAAGGCAAGAAATTCAAATGTTTGTAATTCACACATAAATGTCACTGTCGAAAATATTTGTATGCTACTGTCAAAAATATTTGTACATCATTATGAAGAGTATGAAAATAAATAAAAAGTCAACAACGCAAAAGAATATACCTAAAAAAGAATATAAAAGGAATTTGCGAAAAAATTACGAATAAAAGAAAAAGAAAGTAGAAAAAAATTCAGGATTTTGAATATAAAAAAAATGTATGTATTGTACATAATTTATATTAAAATAATTATTCTGTAGTGAGACATGAATATATGTATTTGTATTTAAAAATATTTTTCGTTTTATGCGTACAACCAGGTAAAATATCTGGCGAGAGGTTATGTGCTGGCCACATCAGAGACGATAAAAACTTGCTACCTATATTTTCTCTTTTGGCAAAATTTTCATTAATTGGCCAGAAAAAATTAATGAAATTTTAATATTTAAATTACCGCCATGTATGACGTAGAATTACGCCGAACCAATGAATGGCCGTAAAGCAATAACATCGGTATGTCCATTAGAAACGGCATGTGCGGGTAATTTAAACATGACAGATCATCTGATTGACGTTTGAATAATAGTTTGTAGGTTAATATTTTCGTTTGTTATTTTAATCTTGTACGAGTATAAGCTAAGTTAAAATCCTGCTTAACAAATCGAAATACGTAATAAAAGTAACAGAAACCACGCAAATTGTAAATAATAAAGAAGAGAGACAGTGACAGAAAAATGAACTAATGTTAAAATCAAATTAAAACTCGCACTCGCTCGCCATCTACAGGTTACATTCTTAAATATGCATCCCTTTCTCCAGTTCAAAATAATGACGTCAAAAAAATCTTCCTTCTTAGGGTCACTTTAACAATCATTAGATAAACCTCGTATAACGCTATACCAGGTATAAAATTGGAAATTGCATTTTACAAACCTCGGATAAACCTCAGATTGGGATTTTCAAGTATCAAGAGATGGCGCTGATCGCATTAAACACTGGTACACTTTTTGTTGACGTGTGTCAACGTAGCATTTCTGTCAAGTGTATTTCTTTAGTTTTCGTATTATTTTCTCATTTATTAGTATTTTTTATTTATAATTCAAGTACGTATAATAGAGTTTTTGTAGTCATATAGTTGTAGTATCATGTAAATGTCAAATGTGTACCAGTGTTTGCAGTTCTAATATTTGCCGCTAGTTAGCGTTTTCTTATTTGAAAATCCCAATAGCATAAACACCAGTATTTCTTATCCCATGGAAATCGGTCGTATAAATCTTTGATAACTTTATTCCTGGTTCTTATGGATACCACGTAAACACAAACGATGTTTTGTTATTTATACGTTTGACAGATGTCAATCAAGTATTTCATCTTCACTGTCAGAATCAAAAATAACATTTATATCATCAAACATCGTGGAAAATGTAAATTAGAAGGCAGAAATAATAACAATATTGAAGAAAAATAGTCTAACAAGAAGATAATTTTATTGTGCCAATACCAACCTAAAGTAATTTAACGTAATTCTTGGTGTTTATCTGACAGATAAAAATGCATTGTAAAAGACAATCTTGTTTACCGAAGGTATAATTGCTAGGATAAAGTTATACCTCCGATAGCTATACCATAGTTTATCCATCAATTGTAAAAGTGGGCCTTAATTGATTAAAAAACATATATTTTTTTTAAATAAAATTTATATTTTTACCAACGTTTTCAACTTTACTTTAGGTATTTAGTGATAGATATCATATTTTCAGTACCACGCAAGTAGCCTATTGCAACTAAAATTTTTAAAAAGTTATGTTTTCAAAATATTCGAGATTTTAATGTCCTTTCAAGATTTCTGCAATTGCCTTTTAAAAATCCGGAATCCATCTTGCAGAGCACTTCATTATTATGAAGAAAATATTGAAATTGTTATTGTTCACTTCAAATATTTGGTAAAATAAATCATTAAGTCCAAACAAATATAAATCACTTCTGACATCTTAAAAAAAATCTTAATGATTCTGACCTACCCTCTAAGTAAATTAATATCCACGCTCTTCTTCGACAATATTTAATTATCACCCTCTTGTTTACATTCCTAATTTCTTTCATTTCTACCTGTTCACCTTTTTCGGCACTTCAAAAGAGATCTTTCTGATTTATTATTTATTAAGAGTGTCGGGATCCCGCCCACAAACGATGACGTTTGTCCGACACCTCCTAGACGTCCCCTGTTGATGAATGATCCCTCAGTCGGGGTTTAGGCTCACATTCTCAGATGGAAAAATTCATGAATTCTCTTTGTGTAGTGGTAATTATGATCAGAAGAGCGAAAGATCGATTCAGATTCATAGAGCGTAAATGAAATTTTAATATAATATTGAGGTGAGATTAACATTTGGATGTTAATTCGGAAGCATGGATTTCCATAGTTTATTTGAAGATTTATATACGTATATATCTGGGGACATTAACACATTCCTATCTTATGATAAAAAAATATGCCACTAATAATATTATCTATAATTGGAAACATATTTAATTTTTTTTTTGAGTCTTAGCCAAATTATCGCCAATTTGGGCATTGTTTTCCCTATTAGATGCGCATGTATTTATATACCCTGTTGTGTCCTATAGAATTAATCTTCAATGGTATACACAATTAGGGCACTTGTAAAAAAAAAAAAACTAGTACCTACCTACCTGCAATTGTAATCGTGATTAGCCATTTGCATTATTGTAATCAAATTTTCTTTATTGTAATTATGCATTCCTTTGTTGTAATCAAAATTCTTAAAAGAAAAAAAGCTGGACAGCTCTAATCAATGGAACGTGGGTACTCGTACATTCAATAAATTATCAAAAGTCTTGATATAAGTACGTAAGTACCCACTTATACTCGGTACGTAGGTACATACAAGAATAATAATTAGTTTTTTATATTATATCAATTTTTTGTATGAATGTCATTTTCATTATTGTAATCAAATTTCTTTATTTTACTTATTTATAGTTGTAATCAAAATTATTTTTAACAAAACCGTAGGTATAGACCTTTTCAATTTAAAGAGATAGAAGATATATGCGCAATGGTAAGAACAAATTGTCATAAGATCCATGGCGTTTGTTTCTAAAAAAATTAGATGCAAAATGTGAGAAAAGTCTCAGACAATTTTAAAAAACTTCTTGAAAAAAATTACAGAAGCTTTTATTGAAGTTAAAATGGCTAACGATCCAATTTTTTTTACCGAGAAAACAAGTATTTTAATGATTACAATATTTTCGACGTTTCGTTTGACAGTCCAACTGGCAATTGTTGGCGCCATTTTACTTACTATTTACAGCGATAGAAAGAGATAGATCCATGGCGTTTGTTTCTAAAAAATTTGGATGAAAAATTTGAGAAAAGCTCAGAGAATTTTAAAAAACTTCTTGAAAGAAGTTACAAAAACTTTTATTGAAGCTAAAATGGCTAATGATCCAATTTTTTTTACCGAGAATACAGGTATTTTAATGATTGCAATATTTTTGACGTTTCGTTTGACAGCCCAACTGGCAATTGTTGGCGCCATTTTACTTACTATTTACAGCGATAGAAAGAGTTAGCCGTTAAATTGAGAAGGTATTTATTTATGTAATCAAAAAAACTTAGGTACTTATATTTATTAGAAAACTCTGTAGGATAAATATTTTGTCCTGTAATTATTGTAATTCATGAGAAACATTAAAATATGCATTTAATAATTTTTAAAAATGCTGAAATATTTTACGATGAATGAACAATACAATTATTATTATTAAAAATCAAAGCTGTGTTTCAATTTATACATTGACCTGAGTCATCTTGTAACATGTTTAAATTGGCAAGTTAGGTACTTTGTTGTTAGTTTTTTGTGATCTATAGCAGTTAATAGACGTGTATTTCTGTGTATTAATATTTAAAGTGAAATACAAAAATTTGTGTAAGTGGGTGTTTTTGGACGAAGGTGCCAGGTCTACAGATCATCTACTTACCGGTAAGTTTCACCAGTTATACTTCACATAAAAGTAAAACGCATTATACTGTTCTACAAATTAAATACTTTTAAGATCGAAATGACAAGGTATTTTCTTATAGTTTTATCTTCAAAATATAGGGTATACAAAAATAGTACGAAAGTCACACTAGAGTTATTGAGAATAATAATATTTAATTTATTGTCCAAGTAAAACTCTTGATTACAATAATGGATCTAAGAAAATTTAATCATAATATTAAATCTAGCATTTCTGATGAATAAAAAGTATAGTTTCAACATTATTTTGCAAATTTTACATCATGGGGGGGGGGGGCGGTGCGGTAGTCTCGGTCGCTATCATATAATTTTGCACAAAGGCGCCTTATACCCACGGAGCGGCCCTGTTTCCTCTGGTAATTTAAAAACTGCCGAATCAGTTATACAAATTACCGGGGTACATAAAAACTATCAAATTAATTTCAGGCTGGCTTGAAAACTGTCGAAGCTGTCAATTTATTATAAATATTGCTTTAAAAATGCTATGTGATAATTTCATATTTAAAACACGATACTTTAAAATAAATAATTAAATAGTAACTAACTGAACTTTAGTACCTAAATTTCAAATTTGTTTAAAATAATATTGCAAATTTATTTTCCATAGTCTATCTAATTTTCTTCTTAATAATTCTAGTGTGGCCCTCGTGTTTGCAGTCAATAAAAATACCTAGTTTATGTAGTGTGCTTTGCTAAAAACAATAATCGTTGTGAAATATAGCAAATGAACAGTCATGAAATAATAGAGTCCCATATCAGTCCATTAATTAAATATCAAAATCAATGTGCTATAAACATGGGCAATAAAACGTGCACTGGACAATTTTCAGCGCATTGCATTGGGGCTGCACGCTGCACGTATTTCAGCCGCACGCACCGCACGCAAGTGCGCTGCGACTGCCACTGTGGTGGGTGGGGTTGTATACGTGACACATGCAGAATACCCCGCGTTTTATCGCACTTAATTATCACAAATTCACCGCTTTTGTTTATTACTTGATAACGATCCAAACACATCCACGGTGTTTTATACGATACAAGGGCCTACGAAACCAAAACCACCAAATTTATTTTTATTTTTGTGGTACTGCCCTTACAAAAAGGATTATTCTTTATCCTACTTTTGATACCTCTTCTCTATTTTTAAACTTATGCTCGGTTGCACCGCAAATATTTAATTTTAAGTGTTCTATTTCACTTAATAGATCGGGGGCTAGTGCTACGTGAAAAATGTATCATGGTATTCCAAATACTGACCCTTGGTACTCACTTTAAATACCTTGGCAAACGATTTTCTGTCTTCCCCTGAAAAAGAGACAATTATAATTGTAAAATAGAATTCCAAATATTTAATAATTTTTGTCACATTAAGTATTATGAACTGTTTATTGCTAAGATACGGTGTATATAAACATATCTCTTGAAATCCGTTACATAGGCATTTAACATGGGAAAACCGTTTTTGCTAGCCCGTTGCTCCCTAAATTATTTTAGAAAGAAAATCTTCAAATAAAAGTTGTAGAATATAAAATTCTGCATGTAAATCAGTAAACAAAATGCATTTCGTATGTTTAGTAACTTCAGAAATTGAATATAATTTTTTTTAAAATTTCAATTTAATAGTGCTAGCCATGGAATTAAAAGAAAGAAGATAAACAAATGTGTTGATATAAATGTCAAATATTGTTATTTTTGTCCAGAAAAATGAGTATTTGAACAGTATAGAAGAATTAAATTATTATTCTGCTTCAGAATTTTACGTTATGATAATTTTATTAAAAAATTAAATTGTAATTAAATTTTTATGACAGATAAACACACGTTTGTTTGTTAAGCTTTTTGTTAATTCTATGGCTATCACTACTTTTGAGTAGATTTTCGACATTTTCATACCTAATTTCTGCTGCTACATAGCATGCAAAATTAATTTTGCTTATTGATTCAAATGCAGAATTTTATGTTCTACAACTTTTATTTGAAGAATTTTTTTCTAAAATAATATGGGGAGCAACGCGCTAGGAAAAACTGTTTTCCCGTGTTAAATGCCTATGTAACGGATTTCGAGCACCACACGGTATAACAACCGGGGCATTATGAATTATTATGCCCTCATTATAATCCGATCATCGTTTATGGACTTTAAATTAAAAATATGAACGGTATATAATGAATATTATTTTCATTTTAATTATAATTCAATACAATAATAATGATTGATTACAACGATGCCTTGTGGCGCCTGAGGCAAGTTTCAAAACGGCGCCTTTTATTTTTTTTAAAAAAAGAACTCATTGTTATTTATTAACAATAGAAGCAAGAACGAAAATTGAAGTGAGCAAAAAAAATAAACCTCATCTACTTATTATTTTCATATGACCCATCCCAATATTTTGAAATACCATATTCAAATTAATATGGCAACCAGAGCCGCTACGTGGGTATAAGGCGCCTTTGTGTTATGTTATATTTTAGCGCCCCTTCCCCCTAATGATGTAAAATTTGCAAATTAAAGTTTAAACAAAACTTTTTGTTCTTCAAAAATGCTAGATTTAATATTTTGATGAAATTTTCCTAGATTCATTCTTGTAATCAATAGGTTATAATCTAAATCGTTTGTTGTAATCAACAATTTTACAACAGATTTCAGGATTTATGTGCATTTGATTCTTCGCAAAATGATAGTAGGTATTTAAATATAGGATTCATTGTGGAATCCATTCATGTAATCAATATTCTTGAGTTATAATCAATATATTCATTGTTGTAATCGACATTTTCATATTTATTAATTCAATATGACAATGCTAGAATAATAACGAACCGATCGGTACGATAATTATTTTACTTATAACTAGAGCTCTAATGCAAACAAATTATAAATATGTTTTCACTTCTATCACGTTAATTTATAAGTTTTATAGCAATTTTGTCTTTACGAATAAGAGCATTTTATAAAAATTTACTATTATTTACTTTACTGTCTTGAAACAACGCCCCTCAAAGTCTAGGCGCCTTTGGGCAGGGCACAACCTGCCCACCCGCACCGAGCGGCCCTGATGGCAAGTGTAAGAGAAAAATTATGGCTTAATTAACATGTAATTTCTATGTATTTGAAAATATATTTAATATTTAAATATAAAAAGTCATTGATCATCAAGAATGCAGAAAAAGGAACAAATGTTATAAGTGCATTAAATTATTAAGAAATTTTTCGGCTGTTTATTAAAATTGTATATTTTTAGTATGTAGTCACCTATCGGGCCGGCCCTACCTCGAGCCGAAGGCCCTCGGGCTAGATCCTCATCGCCCTCCTGGCATTATCATCATCGTAACGCCCTTGGTACATAAAATACTATTAGAGAAAACCTTATTAATTATGATCCATTGGGACTAAAAGCGTTAAGTCCTTTCTTTAATAACAAATTGTAAAAATAATATCCTTATTTATTTATATATTTCCTTCTTTTCATGTATCTTCATATTCTAATTATTCTTTACCGATTTACCCCTAGCTTTTTTTTCGTTTGACGAAAATGTTTATAAGAGCAAACCAAAAGGGAAATAGTCGAAACGAACCGGTACCCGGTCGACTGTCCGGATTGCCGGTCTCTGGATTCCAGTTCCAGTTCCAGTTAAAAACTCGTAGATAAAGTTCCGCGGTCGCCAGATGAACTTGTAATTAGTTTTTTACCCAACGATTCCCAGTTGTGCGGAAATTAGTTGCATTTGCGTTTTTGTTCATGGGTTACATTCAAACCAGGACAATTCGACACAATACCTTTTGTAGCTGTAGTAATTTCTACAAATAAATACAATTTAACACAATCAGGACAGCAGTAGACGCACAATTATGTTAAGGTCCGAGAAGCTGGCATAACCGATTCGTCACAATCACACAAAATCAATCATTACTTACCCAAAAACCTAATTTATTACGGTTGTTTTTATCTTCCGTCACCTTTAGGTAAGGAAGGTATTGTCTTTGGTCAAAAAATTGGTTGGTGAGTTTTTAATGAATAAGTACGTTTTAGGGTCCCTAGAAGACGATTTTACTATTTTTACGATGATGTCTGTATGTATGTATGTGTGTGTGTGTGTGTGTGTGTGTGTGTGTGTGTGTGTGCGTGTGTGTGTGTGTGTGTGTGCGTGCGTGCGTGTGTGTGTGTGTTTGTATATATATATATATATATATATATATATATATATATATATATATATATACATGTGTGTGTGTGTGTGTGTGTGTATGTGTGTGTGTGTGTCTCAAAATTTTCGCCTGCGATAACTCAAATATTACAATTTCAAAAATTATAATTCTTTCGTATTCTTCTCCGTTACATCCATATGAAGAGCTGATTAGATTTTGGTTATAATTGGTCAACCGGTAGTACCCTTATTTGAAGATTTTAACAGTTTTCTGGTAGATATTGAACAATTTTCGAACACAGTCGGTATAGATGCGGTATCTACCGGTAGAATTTTCGTAAAGGCGTATTTATTTTCTATAAAATCCATACAGAAAGTTCCTTGCAAAAGATTATAAATTTCTTGTATGTATATTACCTTTCGGCAGTTGTATGTATTTTATATAAATTCCATACAGAAAGTTTCGAGCAAATATATTACGAATATGTCAATTGCACTTGACAATGACATCTTTCAATCAGAATTTTCTTAATATAGTAGCTGTTTCTAGCTTAGCTGGCTAATTTATGAAATTTAATTTCTTTATAATTTTATAACTCTATATCCATTTAACATGAAGTATAAAATGCTGTCAAATCGTATAGAGAATGTTCTTTAATATTTATAATAACATTAAATGTGAAAAAATTATATTTAACATCGTTTTTTCAAGAAAAACTGTTAAATTCTTCAAATGAGGGTACTTCCGGTTGACCAATTGTAACCAAAATCTAATCAGCTCTTCATATGGATGCAACAAAGAGGAATACGAAAGAATTATAATTTTTGGAATTGTAGTATTAGACACATCCACACACACACACACACACACACACACACACACACACACACACACACACACACACACACACACACACACACATACATACAGACATA
This sequence comes from Harpalus rubripes, assembly GCA_963082715.1. NCBI lineage: Eukaryota > Metazoa > Arthropoda > Insecta > Coleoptera > Carabidae > Harpalus > Harpalus rubripes. Next base: position 58,788,277 of record OY720457.1, on the reverse strand, counting down.
AATAAATAAATAAATAAATAAATAAATATATATATATATATATATATATATATATATATATATATATATATATATATATATATATATATATATATATATATATATATATATATATATCATCACGGCGTATTACCCATTGTTGGGTGTGCCAATCTGCTTTGTACGCAGATATCGATAATGATGATGACATATTTGTACCGTGCGAACGTTTACCAGACGTCACCTCACGGGCACTCATTGCTGGCGTGGAGAGTGCACCAGATATCATCGTAAAAATAGTAAAATCGTATTCTAGGGAACTTATTCATTAAAAACTCACCCCGAATTTTTTGATCAAAGACAATACCTTCCTTACCTAAAGGTGACGGAAGGTAAAAATCAATGCACACGTTAATTCATCAAATTCCAATTGTCACAAATTAGCAGATTAAATAATTATACATCTGCTGCTACCATCTCGTTTCAAACCATCTTATTTCAGTGTCCTTAAACTGTAGGGGATGAAATTTGGGTTGGTGGAAGTAAAAGACCGTAGCGGCGAACTTTAACCTGATCGATATGTTGATAAAAGCTTTAAATAAACTCGGCGCTTAATTTACACCGACCCGGCTCCACGTGAGCTTTTGTTTTTAATTCCTTTTTCCGAAGCCGACTCGACGAGTAAAAAGTCCCAGCCCAAGTAACTAATTGTACGAAACGGACTACATTGATTTTTATTGTCGGCTGCTAATTAAATTTATTGCTGGATTGCATAGTGCTGTTTATGCAATTTGCAAATTCCATTAAAAATTTTAATTTCAAGTTATCTGAATTAAATGCTATAATAGGAAACAAAGTTATGATTAAAGTGTTTTAATGGGACTCGAACTAATTTTCCCTATTTGTTAGCCGCTCTCTCGGCTCGTCAGAGTTATAATCAAATAATACGAGATACGAGTATTCTATACTTCATTCAAACACAAATATGTATAAAATATATAATAATCATAACATCATTTTCCTATATTCAAAATCAATTTCTCCCTTTTTACCTCCCGCCATACCATAAGTAAGGGAGCAGGGCCGGCGGTATGGTATTTGGCGCCCTTCCGCAGCCTATAAAACGCCCCCCCCCCCTATTATATATATATATATATATATATATATATATATATATATATATATATATATATATATTTGAATATCCTTATACCTCCCTTACCAAGGGTAGCGGGAGGTAAAAGGATCGTACTAAAAGTCGCATATCAAGATTTTGGTAAATGAGCACGTTTTAAGGTCCCTAGAATCCAATTTTAACATTTTCACGATGATGTCTGTGTGTATGGGTGTGTGGATCCTCAACTCTAACTCAAATACTATCATTCAGAAAATTTTGAAACCTTGCATTTTGAACTTTTTCTGTAATGGAAAGAGCCCATTAGATTTTGGTGAAAATCGGATAACCGGAAATAGCACCTTACAAGAAGCTCAAAATAGTTTTTCGTCGAAAAATACCTTTAAATGTTATTTTTTCGAGATTAATGTTATTATAAAAGACACGTGACTCGAGCGCCCTTGACGTACCTACTAGGATTCTGCTGATTTGTGTGCGCATGTCATTTTGACAAGAACAATGTCAAGTTGACAAGAACAATGTCAAGTTGACAAGACCAATGTTTTGACTTATTTTGATTTTTAACTGCTAAAATGTTATTATTTTTAATTACATGTGTTTTACTGCCTAAGAATTGTAAAATATTAACATTTTAGCAATTCAAAATCAAAATAAATCAAAACATTGGTATTGTCAACGTGACATTATTCTTGTCAAAATGACATGCGCACACAAATCAGCTGATTCCAAGCACGTCAAGGTCTCTCGAGTCACGTGTTTGCTCGCGCCCTATAGATTTGCATTAATACTTTTTCTATATATTTTATGGATAAATTTATAAAATTATCTATAATTTAAATCACAGAGCCCCGAATACCACTAAGGCATGGATGTGTGTGAATGTGAACCAACTCTGTAATTGGAATTTAATCCTGTTGAGGGGTTTAAAAAAATGTAATTACTTGGATTAGATTACACTATATTTTAAGAAATAAACTGTCAAAATTAGAGTAAAATTCGCTAATCCAAAATTAAGGATTAGCTTAATCTTTTTGTGATTCGGGCTGTAAATGGCGGGAAGTATTGTGTTGGCAACACCAGATTTTTTAATAAGCATGTTTAGTTACTTTAATAAAAATTTAATTTAACCTAACCCTTCTAATGTAAACTAACCTCAACTATAACCTAACCTAATCTAACCTGGATACATTATTCATATTTACTGATCATTTATTTTTAGAAATTAGTTCTAATATATTATCTTATCTTCTTTCAAATTATTTAACCTTGTTGTTGAAAGATCACCCCCGTTTTTCATTGGTGAATACAAATGTAAAGTATCTGTATCGGGGTGACAGTAACGTGAGTGACGTCATGTCTCCAACACTTCTTGCCAAGTGTTTGATTTCAAGCACGACGCTTGACTAATCCGATACTCCCTGACAGACGAAATGTCAAGGAACGACACCACGAGAGGGAAATAATAGTAGAGGGTGGATAAAATTAGAAATAGTTCAGGAATATTTAGACAAAGGGGAATAATAAAAAGGTTTTCTCCCTAGTTTTGAAGGTGAATTAAAAAATAACTACATTGTTGCAAGCGAAGGCGACTTATGATATTTCGCATAACTCTTTCGAGCATTTCTTCGGGTTTACGGCGGATTTCCATGCGGATTGCCTCCTTTAGGGTTTGCAGGTTCCTCGGCTTTGAGATTACCCCACAGCCCACACTAAAACGTCGCACGGTGTTAAATCTGGCGAGTGCGCGGGCCAAGCAATAACGCATCTCAATGAAATTCCCGGAGAACATTTTTTTCAAAACCTCAGTTCTCCAAGAACTGTGGCAAAAAAATTCTGGACCAGACACACACACCCGATTTTCCTGCGTCTATGTTTTCGGGTGTTCAATGTTCGAGCCCTCCATGGTTGTTTACGTCATTTCCTGACAATAGATCCTGTTTCCCTAAAGTTTTTTTTTACCAACAACGTAATCGATTTTGATAATTTGGAATCAGCGCATTTATGTATGCACACATTTTAACACTATTTAAATTGTATGATGATACCTTCATCCTTGTATTATTATTTTTTTTTTTTCGTAATAAAATCGTTAGTTTTTCCAATATTGTATTAACATAGCCCTGATGATGGTGTATTGGGAACCGAAACGTCGGAATTGTTAAATAAATGACAATTTAATAAAATCATTTTACCAAGACTGCTTCTCCAATAATTTTTATATAAATATAAAAATTGGAACAGGGCTGTTGCAAGAATTTTTATATGCCTTGTAATTATTAAATTTAAAAAGATATCATTATTTAAATAGCCTCAAATTTGAAAATATCATCAAATATCCATAGATATTTTACAATTAATTTTTGAAATTTGGATATTTTTAAAAAGTCACGTGATCTGAAACAGAATGTGACGTCACAACACATACATCTTCATCGGCTCCAAATGGTCCCTTATTGTGTTTTTTTACAAGTGTTATGATAAATATATTGTCAAAGTTGTTAAACAAGTGTCAAATTTTTGAGTTCGATTCGTGTTAGATAAAACAAAATTCAATGTAAACTATTATTCACGAAAGATAACTATTCAAGATCATTGCATTTCGTATACATAGGTGTGCAGCATGAAATATTTATGGACACATTTTAATTGAAAAAAATAAGAGTAATTCATTTGAAAATTATGTTTCTTTCTAAATAATGCCTTGCTGAAAAATTTATGTTGTCCACATATGTTTTTGCAAATACAAAAACAGATTTAACTTATAAACCAAGGAATAATAATTTGATTTAAACTGGGTAAATATTAGCACAGAGGGCAGTGTGATGTTATTATTGTTAATAGTGTGTTAGAAAGTAATGCCCCTATTTACGTATATCTGTCACACCACATAAATTAAATAGACGTAAGTCAAATAATCTTTGTCTTTCTAATACAAAATGTTGCTAAGCTACTGCTATAAAATGCTGTGTATACTTTCTTCGAACAAATTACCTTGAATAGTCATCTTTCGTGAATAATAGCTATTAAAATGAGTAATTTACAGTATCGTATTGTGCCTTCTTGCAAAAATGCGCTAGGAACAAACCTACTATTAAATTTATAAATATGCCAAAAGATGCGAAGAAAAGAAAATTGTGGCTGGAAGCAGTAGGTCAAAGAGCTGATGGTTGGGTTTAAAATTTTATTTTACCTTAACTCTTTAAAGCACTTTATTTCGGCAACAGTAAAACAGTCGTTTTCTGATATAAATTCAGCCATTATCCAGCTTTCGTATTTCGGTAAAATGTCCGACTTAGCTTGAATGTATTCTGTATTAGCCATTATTACTCATTGATAATGAAAAATGTTAGCGTCAAATGTCAAATTATAAGTTTGTTATTAACAGGTGACAAACTATCACCTATGTTTATTTATCTCTAAATAAAAATAAATGTAGGTGATGGAAAAACTGTTTTTCTATTGGCTGTGAATGACGTAATGTATGTGCTTGTACGACACAGGAGTGGGGAGTTGTTTTTCATGACTATTTTTGGCACCAATATTCGTATTTAATTATTAACGAAAATAACAACAAATTATTAAAAAAATAATTATTAATAAGAAAAATATTGCATAAACTTTCATCTAAAATACTTTTTGAAAAATGTGAAACAGGCTCATTATGAAAATTTTGGAGATTTTGAAGAAAATGGTTGTTTTGGACTCAAAGGTAAAAAAATATTCATTATCACAGAAGAATATATTAGTTAGTGTGCAAGTGCAATTACACAGCTCGTGTATGTGGGGGTGGAAAAGAAAGATAAAGGGATGAAGAGACGCTGGTAATAGCGCCGGGCGGCGTCGCTCGGTATTGCCGAAGCGTCGCTCCCCGGAGAAATTAGACCACGACTGCGAGTGCTACAACAGAGGTCGACGCCTGCAACACTATTAACACCAAACATGATTTGTCTGTTCTACTAGACTTTGGAACAAAAAATTAATTACCCCCAACCTTAAAAATATTTTTAACCACACCTATTTTTATTTCAAGAAGTTCTCACCATTAGTTAAAACTACAAAAAACAATATGAATAAGATGAAGTTAAAATTACTCAACTGATAACTTTAGATTTTTTAAAACCTTAGAAATTCTGATATTGATATAACATCGATTATTTCACGCTGAGAGTTGTAATAGTTCGACCGGTTTACATTTTCAATAAATTATAAACCCTACGCAAATGGTTAGAAATTTCTATCATATTCTTTCGGCTACTTTAAATATGTGAATCAATTCTGTTCACATCTGTAAGTTTTACAGATCTGCAAATCTGTAAATAATGAACAAAATCGCAACGAAAGCTGCCACTCATATATAATTTTATATTAATATACAAGAATAGATGTATTTTTGTCACTTTTTTTTACAGATTCACAGATCTATAAGACTTACAGATGTGAACAAAATCGACCCATTAGACATAAAACTTAAAAATCTGATGTGGCCAACACAATACCTCCCGCTATTTAATTTTTATTAATTTAAATATACATACATATTTAGTTATGCTGGAAACTGTATTAAGATCCATTCCATATAACTATGATTTTATTTACTATTTTCTTTTAAAAGCGTTACTATTATTAAATTGAAATGATTAGTTTTTTATCAGTGACATTTATCTATCTATACATTTGAGATATGAACTGTACAACCAAGGAGTTGTGCTTGTATAAAGCGTAGGCTCCGGGATTTAAATTATAGATAATTTTATAAATTTATTCATAGAATATATAGAAAAAGTATTTACGCAAATCTGTAGAAAATTTAATAATCTTTGATTTTTATATAACACAAATCTCGAAAAAATATTTGAAAGTATTCTTCCAAAAAAAAAAACTGTTTTGAGCTTCAAGTAAAGTACTATTTCCGATTATCTGATTTACACCAAAATCTAATGGCTTCTTCCAATATTAGAATAATGAAGAAATTTTCTGAATAATAGTATGTGAGTTAGAGTGGAGGATCCACACACACATACACACATCATCGTGAAAGTGTTAAAATTGGATTCTAGAGACCTTAAAACGTGGTCATTTACCAAAATCTCAATTTGCGATATTTAGCACGATCCCAATAACTCCCTTACTAAGGGTAACGGGAGGCAAAACAAACTTTGAGCCAAATGACGGATGATGATAGTTCGATCGGCAGTTTAAGGGTCATCTTCTACCGAGACCCTTTACTTTTGGCACAATGAAAAACAACTTCGTAAAAATCCAGTGCGTACAGTAAAACCTACTTTGCAAAACATTTGGTACAATACTCACAGAAATATTTACATACAAATATGATACAATGCCTAATAGAATTAAAGCTGGTATTATTAATAAAGACAATGTAACACAATATTAAATGGCGAAGTACTTGAATAACATTAAGTTTTTGTAAGTTTAAAATCTATATTTTAAACTAGTCGAAAGACATTTTTAGAAATTTCTCACCATTTGCGTAGATTTTAGAATATGTTTGCTGAAACTTTAGATCAGATCAGTCGAAATATTTTGGATTTGAACTCGTAAATGCTTAGGCCATTGACACCCAGACGTAAACAGAGACAGTTATAAAAAAATTATAATTATTTGTAAACAGAATTTTTTATTAACAACCAGAGTTGTAATATTGATACCGAAACTAAAGTCTGGAAGAGTTTATAATAAGGTTATATTTGCTTATGAATATTAATTATTTACATAGTATGTTGATGAAACATTCCATCCTCGTATATATGTATGTTATTTAATTTTAGTATTTTTAATATTTGTAATTTTTGTTAATTTGTATAACATATGTACTAATGTATTAAATTTAATTTTAATTAAAATCATTATTAGGTACCTGATCCAGATCCATTTCAATGAATCAGTTAATAAATTAACGAATTTTATATATTAACGTTTTAAAACTGACTACTGATTACAACATATTGATTTGTTTACGTACTATTCCATATTACAGCAAATGTTGATAATAAAAAGCTAAAATTATATACTATAAATACGTTAAGGGCATGTACCTAACATAGTTATGTTTTTAGTTCACTTTTCCATTAAAGTAATGCACTTTTATCGCTCGAAAATTTATGTCAAATATAAAGAGAGGTGACAGCTTGTATGTAATCGTTACGAGTTCGAATTTCTAGTAAAATTGATTATACTTCGCCGAGGGTATGAAATATTCTACTCCAAACATCAATTTGTATGTATTTACACTAAAAGGACGTCATATAAAAAAAGCGTATTACTCGAATATTTGATGTCGTGATAAACAATCGTTCCCAGTTTTGTTAATGAAATCATTTTCAAACTAGGTGTTTGTTTTGTTTAGGTTTATTCAATAAAAATCTGGTGTGGGCAACACAATACCTCCCGCCATTTACAGCCCGAGCCACAAAAAAGATTAAATTAATCCTTATTTTTGGATTAGGGAATTTTACTCTAATTTTGACAGTTTGTTTCTTAAAATATAGTCTAATTTAATCCAAGTAACTACCTTTTTTTAAACCCCTCAACAGGATTAAATCCCAATTACAGAGTGGGTTCACATTCCCACACATCCATGCTTTAGTGGGATTCGAACCCCGAGCCCCGAGGGCACTCATGACATGAGATGTTGCTCTAACCATTGAGCCACCGGAGCTACAATAAAATGAAGATTAAATTTTAAATACCGGGATAGAATAGAATTCACTAATCCAAAAATAAGGATTAGCTTAAACATTTTTGTGAATCGTTAATTTTTATTAATCTAAATACACACCTACATATTTACTCATGCTGAAAACTATGTACTGAATTCCTTTTCTATTGTTCTATTTACTTTTTTCTTTTTAAAACGTTACTAATATTATTTTCAAATAATCAGTTCTTTGATAGTGACATTTATCTGTCAGTTACATACATTTGAATAACTGCGTTTTGTTTGTTTAAAGTGTAGGCTCTGGGATTTAAATTATAGATAATTTTATAAATTTATCCATAAAATATATAGAAAAAGTATTAATGCAAATCTATAGAAAATTTAATAATCTTTAATTTGTATAATAACTCGAAAAAATAACATTTAAAGGTATTTTTCGTAGAAAAACTATTTTGAGCTTCTAGTAAAGTGCCATTTCCGGTTGCCAAAATCTAATGGGCTCGGTCCATTACAGAAAAAGTTCGGAATACAAGGTTTCAAAATTTTCTGAATGATAGTATTTGAGTTAGAGTGGAGGATCTACACATACACACACACCCATACATACAGACATCATCGTGAAAATGTTAAAATTGGATTCTAGGGACCTTAAAACGTGGTTATTTACCAAAATTTCGATATGCGATTTTTAGCACGATCCCTATACCTCCCTCACCGAGGGTAGCGGGAGGTAAAAAGGTATCAATTGGCAATAATTCAAAAAAATGCTAAATTATAGATGTAATTCTAACTGACAGTTAGTTATTATCTGTGCAAAAAGACAGTTACACCACACTGATAAGCTCCAATAAGAGCGAAACGCGTCTGTGATTACAAACTGGGCTCGGCCAGCGTCAGAAACATGAGCAAGAGTTTGATTCTGATGCTGAAATCTTGTGAAACATGGCGAGTGTTTCTCTAATTATTTATTAGGCATTGTTTCACGGAGAGTTCGCTCTTGTACTTTTGTTATATATTTTCTTAATGTGTATGTGCGTGATGTTTTTTCGGCTCCTATAATCTCCCCTTTCCTCGTGCTATTGTCCTAACGTGCACAATTGTCGGTCATCTTCCTGACTGGTGAATGTTCCCTCGAGACTAGGTCGTAAACACGGACTCGTGGCCCAGAACTGGGCCTGGGAGACTCATCCAGGTCTACCCGTCAACTAAACAAACACCCCACAAGTGTTTATTGTCAGGTTAGGGACAACGCCGTTAAAAGAGATAAAACGAAGATATGGGAAAAGGGAAACTATATTTACGGATATTCGCTTAATATTTGAGTTGCTATATACACGATGGTTTTATTCGAGAGGTCCTGTCATTACGAGGTCAAACCCATAATATTCAGGCCAGTGTACATTTTCGACAAACAAATTAGACAACCTACGCAATAGGTAAGAAATTTCTACTAATTTCTTTCGATTAGTTCAAAATGTAGATTTTAAACTGAATAAGTATGTACTGCAGAAAATAGTCTTTATACAAAGTAGCCATTTGCGCTGTCTTTTGTCAACGCAAAATGTCACTTTGCCGCTCATGCGCGACAAATTACAAAACACGCTCGCTGTCCAAATTTCTAACTATAAAATGTTGAGATATGTCACTTGTCTACGTTCTTAATGGAAATATTTAGTCAGCACTATATTTACACACCATCTTCGCAAGTCAATCTGACATATAACTGCTCTGTCGGTGTAATACACAACCAAAGAAAATGCCACATTGATGTGAAAATATTAATAGGGTAGGTATTCATTTATAAAAACGAAAGTATAAAATGCTTAGATTAGATTCAAGAAATAAATCAAGAAGAATGGAAAATAACAATAAATTAAAATTAAATATAAAATAAATTGTGTGAATAGTTGTGCTGCGACCTGCAAAAGTTTGGCGTGAACGCTCCCAATGGACATCCACTTTTTCACTGCACTAGTTTCACGTACTTGAAACAAATAAATTTTTGTTATGGTGGAGGACCCCATTGTGGCGACTGTAGAAAAAATCTTTTGTGTTTCGAGCGCAAATGGACATTGTCGATTTCGAGAGGACAACCTCTCAATCGATAATGTTCCATTTTGCACTCTTAATAAACAAATAGCTCTATTTGAGTATTCCGCCATTTTATATTGGGTTTATTGGTTTATCGCATTTATTAGCAATACGAGCTTTAATTCTATTAGGCATTATATCCCTAACCCCTGCAAATTTTTTTGCGATTATTGTCCCATATGTCTTGCAAGTTAGGTTTTACTGTACGCACTAGATTTTATTTTTTTTTCATAGTGCCAAAAGTAAAGGGTCTCGGTAGAAGCCAATTCTGGACTCAGGCCCGGATTACCCATAAGGCCAACCTAGGCCATGGTCTAGGGTGCAGGCAGGGAGAGGGCGCACATCGAGTAGTTGGATAAATTGGAAAACGAAAAGAGAGAAATGCCTGCAGTTATAGCTGTGCGAAATCTCAAGAGCTGTTGCGCAGAAAGCAAAACTCTATCTTTTTCTTTCTCTCTCCCCTATTGTCTGACCTGTCTCTAGCTGTCTTTCTTCTTGATCTGTGCATTTCATAGCTAATGACATTTGGCACCACCTCTACTAGACGACGTAAACAGTCACATTTGCTTTAATTATACAAAATCAGTATAGTAGAGTGATTGGTAAATCATGTTGACGAAGATTTAAAATAATTCTAATATTTCTGTACCGGGTATCTACTTATGAATCTTAGCAAATACAATGGTAAAATTTTCATGACTGTAATTCCTACCCTATGGATTTTAGAATAAAAGTATAAATACGAAAACTGTTCAGAATTAAAAACTGTATCTAATAAGTCCAAAATTATTGTTTACATGCGTTTCATTTGAGAGATAGAGAAGCAAAATAAAAGTTGTAATCTTTAGGGAGTTAATAAAAAGATGGTAAATGTGTCTTTGATGACTGATAATAGTAGGTATATTGAAAAACAAATTTCATAAGGCAATCTGTTAACCCACGAGTCCAACTTTGGAAAACGAGCCGCTCCGCGGTGAGTTTTATAAAGGACGAGTACGATCACAGTTCTTATGAAACATGTTTTTATATAATTTTTTCTATTGGGGTAATGTTATAATTCTATTAGATTTTTAATAAATGCGACTTGCAAAATCACTTACGTTGGAAGCACTTCCCGCTAACAAATTGAACTTCAGGGATGAAAATTCTTTGTTGACTGACAGTAATTTGATGTTGATGTCATTTATGTATCAGTTTTAAAAGCAGTAAGTCATACCACCTCTAGAAAACGAAAAGCTCCGAAAACAGTACGTTTATAGACCTTCTTAACATGTTTTCAGTCGTTTATGGACTCATAAAGGCACCGATATAGAACAAGAAATTAATGAAATCAAGCATTATTAAACCTCGGTACATATTGAGAGGGGCAGGGGGGTGCAGTCATGAATTTTGGCCTAGGGCGTAAAGAAATGCTAATCCGGGCCTGTCTGGGTCCAAAGTTAAGACTATTTAAAGTAGCCGAAAAAAATTTGTAGAAATTTTACACCATACGCGTAGGTTTTACAATTTTGTTTGAAACCATTACGTGTCTGGGCCCCTATGTATCTTGTAGAAGGGTCTTTAAAACATCATGTAAGTATCTGGTCACCCAAAAAACCGCTGTGGCAGCAAAACAATTTATTTATAACCCTAATAATTTCACCCTCTGGTGGTCACCAGCCGATAATGTCCCTCATTCTTCCATTCGTCACTTCCGACAGTTCTTGTCAACGTCACAGCCACGCACAACCCCGATAGCCAGTGGCGTGCGTTTTATTGGGTCGTAAACCAACGCGACACTAGCAAATGCCCCTGGTGACGCCCATGGAAGAGTAGGCATCGTAAACTTTAATAGTTATCACGTAAAAATTATTATGAATATGCCACGAGTAAAAATTATAACGTAATTAGCATAGCAGTAAAGAGCTCTAGTTTCATGAAGGTATTTTATGTCAGGTCGTTTGCATTTTGTTTTATTTTATTGCTAGTTATGATATGACTATGAACCATGAGGGTTTTATCGCGGTTAAATATTTTCCTCGTATAATTAACTATGTATTTAGTTCAAAGCCAAGGTTCAATTTTAACATGAAAAATTACAGCAAATAGGTAATAAGTATATTATACATTTTTTAAAAAATTTACCGGCCTAGGCTGAGGCTGTAAAGACGTGTCTACTACCGGACGCGTTGCTAAGCTAGTAAACAAAAAAATATTTTTTTAGTTAAACTGACAGTGCTAACCAAAGGTTATGTTGCAAAATAATTTTGCTCACCACCTTTGGTTAGAGCTAACTGGAACTGTTGTTCGCATCGCTTCTAACCTGCAGTTTAATTCTTAACTAATTATCACAAAATTATTTTAAGTTATTATGGTTTAATGTAAAAACAACTAATATATATATATATATATATATATATATATATATATATATATATATATATATATATATATATTTCATATTTAAAAATTGTTACAAAATAACGTAAGAACTCGTCGCTTCGCGTAGTAATTTTTGTACATATTAATTAAATATATTTTCTACGCTAAACAAAGTAGATCTATATATTTCAATTTCAAGCAACAAGTTAACAAGTAACAATGTAAAAATAGAACTTTGGTTTGTACAAGTTTGCTACACCCTAATGTTAACGCGCACTGAAAAGCATGTACATATTTACAATTTTACTTTTATTTTTTTGATTTTTATTCTTTAAAAACACGTTGGTGCTGCCACCAAGTAACAATAGAATGTTTAAATACATTACAATAATAATAATAATAATAATAATAATAATAATAACATACGAGTACATAGGAATTAGGAAATTTTTGTTGCGTCTGACATATCTGACAGATTTGACATTTCTTTTGATTTTGTTATTATTAGAATAGTAGGCAGACAATCTAGAAGCAAAAAATTAATCACAAATTCTAATAATAATAATAATAATAATAATAATAATAATAATAATAATAATAATAATAATAATAATAATAATAATAATAATAATAATAATAATAATAATTATAATTATAATTATAATTATAATTATAATTATAATTATAATTATAATTATAATTATAATTATAATTATAATTATAATTATAATTATAATTATAATTATAATTATAATTATAATTATAATTATTATTAAATCAAATGAAATGTCAAATCTGTCAGATATGTCAGAAACATCAAACATAAATTATTGTTTTATGTTTCGAGTATTTTCTTTGGCTTGGAACTCGTACATAAGAAATAAATGGACAACAAACTTGGTACTCATCGATGCACATTTTCATTCTCAACATATCTCATATATAATTGACCCCTGTGGTGCACTCTCCACGCCAGATATGAGTGCCCGTGAGGTGACGCCTGGTAAACGCCCGCACGGTACAAATATGTCATCATCATTACCGAATTCTGTGTATAAGCAGATTGGCACACCCAGCAATGGGTAATATGCCGTGATGATATATATATATATATATATATATATATATATATATATATATATATATATATATATATATAGAGTAATTCTTGGCGTCTTTTCTCCATTATAGCTGTAAGTGCCTATGAGGTGACGCCTTATTTTTATGATTATATATTTTTTATTATTTATTCGACATGATATTCAAATTCAACAATTTATATCTGAGTCTATTATCGTACTGTTTTACATTTTATAATGGGATTAAAAGAATATAAGCCATGTATGTCGCAATTTCCGTGTTCATACTCATCTTTATGCAATATTTAGTGCTAATAATTGCACAACATGGCCTGGATTTGCAAGAGCATATCGTCCTGAATTCAAATATATCTATGTATAGGTAGCAGACGTTTTACCACAGACTGTGTTTATTTTCTACATCCAATCCTAGGATTAACTTAATTTGCCCTAATTACTCAGCAGGGCAATTCAATCCATTTTCTTTATCCTACCTACTATAGGTACATACGTAGTATACGACAGGACGATATATGTTTACCAAAAGTAAAAAGTAAACACGTAATTTAGCTATTTTCTCTAATTAATGCTTATTAAACGAAATAAATAAATAAAAAAACTATAACATCTCAATGCAAACATACCAAATATAAAATTATATACGACGAAATATTTTTTGAGAAAAACTGACTTATTATTATTATTTATTTTATTTATTAATTTAATTTGCCATCGGGGCAATGCCCCATACAAATCGGTTGACAAACATAAATATGTATAAAAATGGAGCATGCCAATTGAACATTAAATAATATTAACCCAATTTTACAAATTAAACATAAATCTGTTGATTATTATAAGTTTACAAAAAAAAAATTATTTTAAAGTGTTGATCTTAATTCCCAAATACATACATATAATAGTATTTTAAAATAAAAAAGATATATATGAACAGTAAGAACACAGAAGGTTTTTTAATAATATTTAATTCATCTGTTTCATCTGCAGGATGCTTTTTCCTATTCGTTTAAGCAAAAACTGCGAATCCTAAGCGAACTAGTAGTAAAATAAAAAATTGCATTTACTTTCTCTACCGTAAGGTTAGATAATAAATCAGTAAATTTATTGAGTCCTGCAATGTCAGCTCGGATATATTTATTGATGTAATGTTTTCTAAATGGTTCGTAAATCGGACATTCAAAAAAGAAATGCACCGCCGATTCTTGACTTTGATTATTGCATACGGTACACTGGTTGTCACTATCTAAAATATGTTTCATTCCGTTGTAATATAATCTTAATTTTTTTTTGCGCGCTAAACGAATTTGGCAGATTAGTTGTGTTTTTGAAAATGGTATATTATGGTTTAAATAAATTTCAGTTTCAAAATTGGATTTAATATTGTTGTAATAAGCTATATCTGCTAATATTTAATTTGTCTATGTCTTTTTGAATAACTATGGACTTAAAAGTAGTAATTATGCTATCTATTGTCGAATTATTTATGAATTGTTCCCGCCACACGTGTTCGTATCCTACGGAATTTAAAAATAGTTTGATTTGAGTATACCAATTCCATTCTGCTTTATTTATCTCTGAATTGTCAAGATTTACTAATCTATTATAGAGAAGTTTTGGAGTTCTTTCGTCCTCCATACATAGTATTTTGTACCAAAATTTTAAAACCCGTTTCCAGACTAAAACAGATATATGCTCAGTTCCCGTTTCAAGCCTAACATAGATATCTGGAGTTTTTGGGGATATATTTAATATTCTCTTTATAAATTGTAACTGACAGCGTTCTAGAATTTCAAGTTGATAAACTGACTTATTAAAAATTATATGTACCTAGTATATCAGTAAAATAAAATGTAAAATACAAAGGCTTTTTAGAAAACAAATTAATTTAAAAAAAATCTGATGTGGCCAACACATGACCTCCCGCCAATTCCATGTTTGAAATAGCAATGACCCTTTAAGTCAAGTATTATTTCCCGTTGATCTAATCTAATTTGTTGTTCCAATAAATAGAAAAGTCTGTAATACCAAATTTTGGTTATATTTTATTGTTTTTCCTCGAAAATCTGTTAAGAGCTCCAAATTAAGTACCACTTCCGGTTTATCATATAGATATAGTCAAAATATAATGTTGTTTCAAATTATACACGAGTTTTAAATACCAAATTTGAGAAGTTTTGAATCATGTTTTAATATATTTTTCCGAGAATATCTGTTTATAACTTCGTGTAAAGTAGAACTTACGGTTTATTAATTTTAGAAAACATCTAGTATGTCATTTTCATTAATATAAAAGTCTTAAACGTTGTTAAGTTTGTTATGAGGTGTGACAAGCAAGATCAGAGTTACTGACGATTATAAAAATGTTATTATTATTGTTTAAAAAACCAAGTCAACTCTGTATTCATATTTAGTAATCATAGTCATCTGTAAAGAAGCAAAGATGCAACAATTAAAAACCCTTAACGATGAAAAAAAATATATAAACAAAAAAGTCGGTGACGAACCAAGTGAGGGTTCACTCGTGTTTTTCATTCTCTCTGAATCTTTCTTTAAAAAATCAAAAATTCATTATTAATTTTTGCATCTTGGCTTTGAATTCCACCTTATAATCTTAAATTTGAATAATTAAATATTATTGATTGAATATCGTCGTTTAATTGTCTAGTGGGGATCTTTTCCTTTCAGAAATAGTGAAAGTGTAAGTGTTTTTTCGTGCTTGTGTATAGTATTGTATTCGCCAGCAGTGGGCCATTTGAGCTCAAACCCTGTCTTCAAGTCGAGCTAATTTGAGCGTCGACCAGGACAACGGCAATCGTCTTCAAGTCGAGCCAGAACGAGCATCGACCAGGACAGCAAAGGATTGCCGTTTCAACCAGATCTCCACTACTGTTGCGTGCCCTCAAGCGCAACGCATCATCAACCAGAATAGCGGCATTCAGCCGTCTCAACTAGATCCCTACTGCCGTTGCGCACATGCAAGCGCAGCGTGTCCATCTCCTCACGCATCCGAACCCATCACCGCTTTGAGACGCAACCAGCGTCTCCTACTCCTGTTTCGTCACCGCTTCAAGACGCATCCAGCGATTCCCATTCCTGTTTCCTGTCATTAGATCCCAAGTCCCTGCCCCTTTTTTAAAGTCTCCTTAAGTCAAGGTCAGTACTCTTGCTTTTGCTTGTGATACCTCAAACAAATTTAATAATACAGTCCACTCGCGATTATTGCAAATAACAACATACAATTAGTCCATTAGCGACTTGGTCCTTCGAACTTAACTTAACAAACGTCAAATTTGAAAAGTTTTGGATTGTATCAATTTATTTTTCACTATTTTCTATTCACAGCTTCAAATAAAGTATCACTTCCGGTTTATCAATTTTAGCCAAAATCTAATATATTGCTTCCCTTTATATAAAAGTCTTAAATACTAAATTTGACAAGTTTTGGAGTACACCATAAAATATTTTTCACGAAAACCTTTTCAGAGCTTCAATTAAAGTATCACTTCTGGTTTATTAATTTTAACCAAAATCTAACATGTTATTCCTTTTGATATGAAAGTCTTAAATACTAAAAAAAAAAAGTTTTGGATTATATTTTAATATGGTTTTTCATTAAAAACTCTTATGGGCTTCTTGTAAAGTATCACTTCCGGTCATCCTGCACAAAGGCGCCTTTTATCCACTGAGCGGCACTGTTACCATTGCTTATTTAGTTCAAATTGAATCTATTACTAGAAGTTATAAAATTTTCCTATTAATATACAGAAGAGTTATAATTTAATATAGTTAGTAAACAAGCAAAATTAAATAGCAAATATGTAAATAGAAATAAAATACCCTGTCTGTACAATTTTGTTTTTCATATTTATGCATTTGACTAGACCCCCCCTCCTCTACGACATAAATAACAAATTTAATATAAAACTTGATAATTAAAACGAATTGTATAAATATACAAGTTGCATTGATTGTATTTTATGTTTGGTATAAATTTGTTAATTATTTCATAGTTATATTAATGTTTAATGTTCTCGCTGCCAAGTTGATGAAAAATAATATTTCATATTTTCGATTCTAGAATTTATTCATGTGAATCGTACATGGTTGAATTTATAATTTTTGTTTGTTTATTAAAAAATCTGATGTGGCCAGCACATTACCTTCCGTCAGATCTATGTATTTTGTAAAAATTTCATACGGAAAGTTCCTTGCTAAATTAAATATTCTATTTCTTGTACATTACCTTCCCGCAGTTGCATGTATTTTATGCAAATTTCATACAGAAAATTATTATTTTGTGACGTTTTCTATATACAGTGTAATGTATCTGCAGAAATAAAAGATTTATTATTATTATTATTTCTTGTACATTACCTTAAAGCAGTTGTATGTATTTATACAAATTCCATACACAAAGCAAAAGATCCTATATTTCCAGTAAAAATTATAAGACAAACACACTATGTCAATTTCACTTGACACTGACATCTTTCAATCAGAATTTTCTTAATATAGTAGCTGTTTCCACAGCTATGGCTACTTTATGAAATTTAATTTCTTTATAATTTTTTAACTCTATATCCATTTAATATTAAGTATAAAATGCTGTCAAATTGTATAGAGAATAAAATATTCTTTAATATTTATAATAACATCAATTGTGAAAAAATTATATTTAACATAGTTTTTTCAAGAAAAACTGTTAAAATCTTCAAATGATGGTACTTCCGGTTGACCAATTGTAACCAAAATCTAATCAGCTCTTCATATGGATGTAACGAAGAAGTACACGAAAAAATTATAATTTTTGTAACTGTAGTATTAGAGTTATCGCAGACGAAAATTTTGTTACACACACACATCCACACATCCACACACACACACATCCACACACACACACATACAGACATCATCGTAAAAATAGTAAATTCGTATTCTAGGGACCCTAAAACGTGCTTATTGATTAAAAACTCATCATCGAATTTTTTGACCAAAGACAATACCTTCCTTACCTAAAGGTGACGGAAGGTAAAAAGATTTGTGACTATGTACACAGAGCCGGATCTAGATATTTTAGCACCTGAGGCAAAAGGAAAAATTGGTTGGGGTAGGATTCTGTTAATCTGTTTTCATGTATAATTTTTAAAGGTTTAAACTAGAACCTATAGTTGCATTGGGAAGAATGAATAAAGCAAGTATCTTAAAACACGAAACTGCATCTGCCATTTCTATAGCATTTAACTCACTTATATTTTAGAGCTAAAATTAGCAGTTGATTTTTGCAAATCACACTCATAGCGGCTAGTTTCTTGCCAGAAAGAAATTCAAAATCTGTTGTTAAGTTTTTCATACCTCCAGTTTAAATGAAATATAAGAGCATCCAATGATTGATTTATTTCAATTACAAAAATTTCTGGTCAGAAAAATTGCTTCTTTCGTCCTGTGCTTACTACATATGCAACCTCTTTGCCCTCCTTTTCCTTGTATTTTTAAATTCAGGTGTAATGTTTAAACTTTCCGCAATATTTTTGCATTCCTCAAACATGTCTTCGAAACCATGGTCCCTCATTTCTTGCAAACACATTACCTGTCCCTTAATAAGTTGAGATGCCTTAAGCACAGTTATATTTTTTGACTGTACTACTTTATCTACTTGAGTTAAAATATTATCGCAAATACACAAAAAATTGTAATTATATTCGAATTTATGTCAATTATTTCTGTAAAATCAAATTACACAGGCGCGTGCGCAGCGCGAAGGCGCCCTGCCCTAAATGCTGATTGCATTATTTAAATTCACCTGCGCTGTCTGTGCTAAACATAAATTTATTTAATGTAATTTTTATTATTCCATATTGCAAATAAATAATCTTCATTATTGAGGTAATTATCTCATTGAGGCGCTTTTATAAATAGGTAGTAAAAAATGCTCTTTTGGTTGGCGCCCTTTTAAACTTTAAACCTGAGGCAAGTGCCTCGCTCGCCACACCCTAGATCCGGCGCTGTATGTACATAATGTTTGTAATTAATTATATAACACGAAATATGTATTTCAGTAGTTGTAAATAAAATTTTATGTTTGATTTTTATTTTAATAGAAAAAAATATTTTATCATATTTTATTTTTAATAAAATGGAAATATTTAAATAAATCATGTGTAGCAATAGTAATCAGAATGTCATTATAAGAAAAATAGGGTATATTACAACAAAGAAAAGACAATCTGATTGTAGCAGTGTCTGATTACAACAAAGAAAATGATTGAATAATATTTTAAATTTATTCAAATACAAATCCTGCATAAAACATTCGTGTCATTCTGGGCAAGTGGTCTTACTAATCCATAACGTAATGAAGAGAGAAATCCTGAAAAATAGTAGTGAAAGAATATAACAAACGGTGGAAAATATTTCATTTGTTGACATAAAAATTCCATCTTGGTGTAATGCCGTTAAGAGGAATATGTGACGTGGCTTTAGGTAAAACGTATCATAAGGCCATGCCAATGCTTATGAGAAAGAAGTTGCGTTGTATTGCGCCTGAAATGAACTGTGAGACAATGCCGAGATACTGCCCAGCAGTAGCGTAGGGAATGAAAAGGAAGAGAAGAATAATGCCCCTAATTAAAAAAAGAAGTATATATACCCTGTGACAATATTTTTTTGCAAAAATTGTGACGTTATGATAATCATGAATGAAAAATAATTAATACTGAATTTTCATTCTATCATTACCTGATTTAATTAAATTAAATATGGGAAACACAATTGCAAAAAATTAATTAACACATTTTAATTGACTTTTATTGTTAACAGTGTTTTAATTATAATATTAATTTAATTTAAACCCTTACTTCATTATTTAAATCATTCATTTGCTTTAAATTTTTATTTATACCAGTATATTATATTGGCTTTTTATGTAACATCAAATATCTTTTTCAAGATCAACATTTTCTTTCAAATACTTAATGCACAATGTTTTTTATTTTAATAAAAAAAATCTGATGTGACCAGCACATTACGTTCCGTCAGTTATATAAGGTATTTACGAAAATTCTACCAGTAAATTGTTACCGGTAAACAGCTTTTTATCAGGTTATAGCTACCGGAATCGATATTTTTAAAACGCAAGTGGTAAACAGGGTAGGTCCATAACCTATGAAAAACTTTGAAAATTTAAAACAGGTTAGAAATTTGACGTAAATAACAAACTGAGTTTTATTTGGAACACATTTCCACTTTTAACGCGCTCGCTTCGCTTTGCATCTCTACCTTTTTTTGAGATTAGATTCTTCATGAATCCGGTACATGGATCTGGTAGATATTGAACAATTTTCGAACACAGTAACATTTTACCACTCGTGTTTTCGAACACAATCGCTAGATGCGGTATCTACCGGTAGAATTTTCGTAAATACGTATGTATTTTCTATAAAATCCATACAGAAAGTTCCTTGCAAAAGATTTTAAATTTCTTGTATGTACATTACCTTTCGACAGTTGTATGTATTTTATACAAATTCCATACAGAAAGTTTCGAGCAAAAAGATCCTATATTTCGAGGAAAATTATAACACAAATATACTACTAATATGTCAATTGCACTTGACACTGACATCTTTCAATCAGAATTTTCTTAATATAGTAGATATTTCTAGTATATCTGGCTAATTTATGAAATTGAATTTCTTTATAATTTTATAAATACAATGTACATTAATATTTATAATAACATTAACTGGCTTATTCTGTAAGAATGTCGTTATACCATAACGTATCGTTATGATGAAAAAGTTTTAAATCGTATTGTCGTTATTTTAAGTAGTGAACGATAAGGGTTCACTTGTCGTTATTCAGTCTGTTAATGTCAAATGTTAGCAAATGGAAGAGTTAATTAATTTATTATTTATATTTGTGCAGGAAGAAATTGAAAATAGGTAACAAAACATTTATTCATACATCAAACATATAATTCACAACCATAATTAAATTTTTGAAGAAATGTTTGTGGTCGTGAAAGTCTTTTATGGGATGATAATAATCCATTTGATAATCGTTTTTGCACATATTCTTTACTCAATAAAGAAATAATAATTAAAATAATAAGGTCAATATTTTTTTTTTCAAAATGACATTACAATGACAGTTTAATTTACAATAATAGTTACTATCTTTTATAAAAAAATTGGCTAAAGTTTTTATGACAAACGATATAACAACGTTTATAACGATCTTACTTAGTGAATACGATACAAATGTCGTTCAGAATCACATCGTTACATTTATAAATAACGATAGTTGTTATATAACGATATTTTTACAGAATAAGCCTGTAATGTGAAAAATAACACATTAAAATACAAGTTTCATAAGACATGATTTTAGCGCACGCGTCGTTATTAGAAACAAGCGTCTTGCCGCGAGTTTTCTAATTCTAAAGGATAAGTGAGCTAAAATGTCTTATGAAACGTGTATTTTATACGATTTTTTCTATTTCGGTTCTTTTGTCAAAAAATGCTTAAAAATATTCGTTATTCCATTTTCTAATTTATGAACATTGATTAGGAATATTTAATTTTTTATTTGATTGTTGGTAACAGTGATTGAAATTTACTTATCTTATTACTTTATTTCAATAGTACCTCTTCTAGAAATAATGTTTAGTTTAAAATGACTATAGTTCTTTTAGGAAGTACTTTATGACATCCAAATGAGTTTCACAAAGTATACATTAAACAACCAAAATAGAAAAATGATATTTAACATCGTTTTTTCAAGAAAAACTGTTAAAATATTCAATTGTTACCATAGTTACTTGTTGCTAATGTTTTGTTATTATTTATTTATGTATTTTCCCTGATGAAGGCAGCAGTATATGCTGCCGAAACGTCGGGTATTAAATAAAAATACAGAACATAAACTAAAAAGGTTGTATTATTCTTATTATACATTGCAAACCAATTCTAATACGCATTTTCTGTAGTAGTAACTAGTCTGTGATAAATACTATGTGAAAGTATATGTGTCAAAATCTGGGAAGTCTTGCTTGATTCCAGATTAATTTTCCATAAATTTTTATCCAGCTTCCTCCTGCGGGCAAGGATTTTGTTACGCCTGTGGGTGCAAGTTCCACCGTTACTGGGTGGGGGATGCGTCAGACTCTCTCTAGGAATTACGTAAAGGGAGGAAATAATCAGAGCATTACCATATATGTAAAATAGGTGTATCCCTCATGACGGCCCGGCCTCATCTATATAAATAGACATTTTATGTTAAATTGTCTAACCAAAAATTACATATTCGGAGATGAGGAAGATTTTACTTGTTCGCCTGGCGTTTATTTGATTTTGCATTCTGTTGGATTCTACAACTTCTCGGTAATTAACTTCAAACGTAAACATTCCGAATCACTGTCTGCGTTTACATGCTACAGGCCTTAATAATGCTGGCTTCTAATGAAATTTGTAAGTATATTGCAACTATGTCAAAAACTTTATACCCGAGCACTAAACTTTATATTACTTTAAACTTTATAGTGAAAAACTACCTATAGTTTGTTGAATTCAGCTAACAAGAAGATTCCAATGTGGCAACGTACCTAACAAGGTTTTCATTGCTTGTCAAAAAATTGCTGACATTAAAAATTATTTTTTGTGCAACCGGACGCGAAATAAGCATTTCGCAGCCGCAATACAGGCTGCGAAATTGGATTTCGCTACCGTTGTCATGGTAGCGGCCGCAAAATTTGGTAAACAATCTCTTTGACACTTGAGAATTGCCTGGTTTTGTTTATCAAATGTTAATCCCACAGCCACCTTGAAAGCTAACTTTGTATTTTTAATGAAACTGTTTAAAATTAATAAAATTTGTAATTACATATTTTTTACGGTTGCACAAAAAATGTTGTGTACACCTTGTCCGCGAAATCCTTTAGCGCCCTCGAGATTGTCTTGCCTCGGCCGCAAGCGGCCTCGGCGACAATTTTTCTCTCCGTACGCTAAAGAGTGATTTCGCGGCCTTGATATACAAATAACTATTATTTTATATTTATACTACTATAATATATTAAAAAAAGTCCGTACGATATTTGTTGAGCCAGAATTCCCAAAAAGGGGAGAGCCGATTACGTTCTATTCTTGGTACGCAAAGGTCTGCCACGGCTTGTTATTAGCAGCAGCGTTCCTTGAAACGTATATTTTTTATAAAAATATTTGCAATCTGAACCAATAATAATAATTATTAACCAGGCAAAATAACAAAAACAAAACCCCCTTAAACAATCACCTAAATAATAAAAACCTCTAAACCGCCCCCTAAAGTCAGAAAAAAACTCATATTAGGATGGAAAACCCCCAATATGGGAACACTGACGATGTCGGGAAGCGATTAATTCCGAGAAAGTGACGTAGCGGTCTTTTAGGAATTTTAAAACAACAAATATCCTACGGACTATACGTTACGGTAACGTCATTTAATAAATAATATAAGACGTTACGCACAACTGCATTAAAGTGGCAAATGCGGGCGGTAAAGTGGAGCGAAAGCCCGGCGACTATTAAATAAACCAATACATTTGGAAATATAGTCAACACTTATTTTTACCTCCCGCTACCCTTGGTAATCGCATATCGAAATTTTGATAAATGACCACGTTTTAAGGTCCCTAGAATCCAATTTTAACATTTTCATGATGTCTGTGTGTATGTGTGTGTGTATGAGTGGAACCTTCACTCTAACTCAAATACTATCATTCAGAAAATTTTGAAACCCTGTATTTCTACCTTATTTTAATATCTGAAGAGACCATTGGATTTTGGTGTATATCAGATAACCGGAAATGGCACATTACTTGAAGCTCAAAATAGATTTTCTTCGACAAATACCTTCAAATGTTACTTTTTGAAGATTTGTGTCATAAAAAATAAAATAAACATATAAAACTTTTAAATAAGTGGCGGTAAACCTTCCTTAAAAAACTTCGGAACTTAACATGTTCAAACTTAATTAAAATTTTTCAAAGGGTGTAAATTTTTTTACAAATTTTATAATTTTGACGACTTTAGAGTACCTTATCATATTTATTTTTTTAACTGTGACGTCCAAATGTGTGTTGTACCTGTTATTTTTGTAATTTTAATATGTTACATTTACATACATAAAATAAACTAAATCACGTAAGTTAGAATTGTAATGCACACTGTAAAACACAAATGAATCCGTTGTACAATTTTTATAGCTCCTGAAGAAGGCAAATGTGTTGCCGAAACCGGTAGAGGCCGATTTAAATAAATTTTTATTGACTGCAATCCAGGAATTTTCTTCTCTTCCCATAAAAAATAAAGATTACTAAATTTTCTACAGATTTGCATTAATACTTTTTCTATATATTTTATGGATAAATTTATAAAATTATCTATAATTTTAATCCTGGAGCCTACGCTAAAGCAAACTCCTTGGTTACACAATTCATATCTCAAATGTATTTAACTGACAGATAAATGTCACTGTTTTAAAAAGAAAATAGTAAATAGAACCACAGTTATATGGAATGGACCTGAATACAGTTTCCACAATAACTAAATATGTAAGTATGTATATTTAAATTAATAAAAATTAAATAGCGGCAGGTTTGATGTTGGCCACATCAGATTTTTTTTAAATTATATCAGTTTCGGTAAAGCTTCAATCGCTTTTATTAGAAATGATTGAGTAATTTCTTAAGAAATTGCCTCTAAGGCTTCAATAATTCCGCATAACCAAAAGTTAGCAATGCAACGCATCGTCTTGTTTTTTGGCATTGTTTTGTGGCAAGGCCACCTGTGCCTAAACACGTATTATTTTTACGTAGCAACCACCTTTAAATATATTTAAAAAATCTTATGTGGCTAACACAATACCTCCTGCCATTTAATTTTTATTAATTTAAATACGTACCTACACATTTATTTATGCTGGATACTCTATTAAGTTCCTTTCATATAACTATTATTCTATTTACTATTTTCTTTTTAAAATATTACTATCTATTATTAATTTGAAATGATTAGTTTTTTGACAGTGATATTTATCTGTCAGTTACATATATTTGAGATCTGAACTGTGTAACCAAGGAGTTGTGTTAAAAGCGTAGGCTCCGGGATTTAAATTATAGATAATTTTATAAATTATTGCAGTAGAGTGACGTTGTGCATACATCAGGCCGAAAAAAACTTACATCTTTGGACGGATAAAACAACTACGCATGCTTCGGGCTTCAAATTTTGTTCGCAGGCGTAAACATTTTCTTTCAGCCCTCTATACGTAAATAACTATTATTGATAACAATGATAACAAAATCAATCAAAAACATGTAAATATTATACCAAATAATGTAAAAATTAAAACAACAAAAATTCCCAAGCATACATTTACCGATGCCGGGAGTTAATGGATCACTTGCCTACATCAGTCTCGTTGCCCGGGCTTCTTATATTATAATGTTTATTGTAGTTATTTAATAATTTTCAATTTTCCTTAAATTTTCCGAATTCTGTTATACGATAAATTCGCCGTATTTCATCTGATAGTTCTTGTTAGGTAGCTTGGCAACGTCGAGGTTGTTTACATGTGAGTTGCAGGATCAAGTGGGTTGCGGTTCCAAGAAGGAAAAGGATTTCTGTGACTGCAGCGCGATTTATAGCGGCGGCCAATAAAGCTAATGAACAACTAGACATAAATCTACCATCGTCCTCTCCTACTTGCTATGACAATGTGTGATCAACTTAAGGGGAAAGTGAATTATTTCTGCACTAAATCTCACACAAGACGGCGACTAATTATTTGTTACAGCAGGAGGATTTTAGCTAGAAAGGTTGAAATTTATTCTTTGCTGTTACTGCACACTTTTTATAGTATTTATGTATTCGAGTTCTGTTAGAAAAGTATCCGACCTTTGGCCGGGGGAAAAAACTGGCATACCTGGAGTATTGGTAACTTAATCACCTTCAAAGTAGTCTCCTTGGGACTCCACACACCTCCCAGCGGTGCCGCCATTGTTGGATAGGGCCGCGCCGTGCGGGTGGGCAGGTTGTGCCTGACGTTGAGGGCCGCCGTTTCAAAACAGTAAAGTAAATAATAGTAAATTTTTATTAAATGCTCTTATTTTTAAAGACAAAATTATTATAAAACTTACAAATTAATGAGATAGAAATGAACAATTTATTTTTTACTTGGTTTATTTGGCCTCTAGCGTGGTTTACACGTCGGGTAACCCTGTAAACTGAGTCTCCGTCCTTGTTGCTTAAACTCGGCCTCTAGCGTGGTTGACACGTCGGGTAACCGTGTTTAAGACAGTACTATCCCCCTTGCTCCTGAAGATGCCCCATATGACTGCGGGCGAAACGTTGAGCTCTGACTCAAAATATGACACAGTCCATTCCCGGAAAACGAATATTTCTCATGACTCAGACTGTGGAAGCCTTCGCAATTATTTCAATTTATTTTTTAATTTGTTTGCATCTAATGAGCTCTAAGTAAAATAATTAACGTATCAATCGGTTCGTTATTATTCTAGCATTGTTATATTGAAATAATAACTGTAAAAATGTTGATTACAACAATTAATATATTGATTATAACTCAAGAATATTGATTACAAGAATGAATCCCAAAATAAATCCTATTAAATACCTATTATCATTTTGCAAAGAATTAAGTGCATATACAATTCTGAAATCTGTTGTAAAATTGTTGGTTACAACAAACGATTTTGATTATAACCTATTGATTACAAGAATGAATCTAGGAAAATTTCATCAATATAATAAATCTAGCATTTTTGAAGAACAAAAAGTATAGTTTAAACTTTGATTTGCAAATTTTACATCATGAGAGGAAGGGGCGCTAAAATGTAACATAGCCCAAAGGCGCCTAATACCCACGGAGCGGCCCTATTGTTGGAAGCATTCCGAGAAAGCTTCTTTCGGAATGGAGTTTAGCTCGGCTGTCGATGCAGCCATAATGTCCTCTCTTGTCAGAAATCGCGTTCTTTTCAATGGCCTCTTGAGTTTGGGAAACAGCCAGAAGTGGCAGGGGCCATATCAGGGGAGTAAGGAGCCTGTTGAACCACAGGAGTCTTGTTCTTCGCCAATAAAGTCTAAATCAAGGTCGAGGAATGTGCTGGAGCATTGTCGTCATGAAAACGCCAATTTCCTGTTCCCATAATTCCGGTCTCTTGCGCCGCACAGCATTACGTAGGCGACGGAGGACATCCTTGTAGTACTCTTTGGTGATTGTTTGACCCTGTGGTGCTTACTCATGGTGTATCACACCGCGGGAGACAAAGAAAGCAGTCAGCATGTTCTGTCGTCTTTAAACCGGTTGCACCACTCCTTAATCTGTGTGATGACCGTAGCATCGTCACCGAAAGCCGTCTGAATCTTCCGAATGGTTTCTACCTGGCTGTCGTCCAGTTTCAAGCAAAATTTAATGCAATATCGCTGCTCCAGTCGTTCCGTCATTTGCCTTGCAATAAAATACCGACGAGAGCACTACACACTATCTCATTCAAATGCTGCTTGCCAGAAACAGACGCTATCGACAGGAGGGAAAAAATTCAGGCATGCGCATGAAGGTTCAAGGTCGGCTCATACAAACGCGCTTGATTCAAATCCATCAGGTTTTCACAAAAAAAAATAAGGTCGGATACTTTTCTAACAAACCTCGTATGGTCACCTAAATATTCAGTTCAAATAAGAAACAGAAAGTATTTAACTGAGTGTACATAAAGATGAAAAATAATGTGTTACTCTTTCCCTACTTGCCACCCAAATTTGTATTCTGCAAATAAAAGTATATGGTCTCCTAAATATTCAGTTCAAATAAGAAACAGAAAGTATTTAATTGAATGCACATAAAGATGAAAAATAATGTATTACTCTTCACCTACTGCTTGTCACTCAAATTTGTATTCTGCAAATAAAAGTATATGCTCTCCTAAATATTCAGTTCAAATAAGAAGCAGAAAATATTTAACTAAGTATACATGAAGATGAAAAATAATGTATTACCTACTCTTCCCCTACTGCCAGGGCCTGGTTTAGGTCATCGTGCGCCTTAGGCTGCGGACGTTTTCTGCGCCCCCAAAATTTGTGCGCCCTGGGCTGTAACCTAGTCAGCCTATCCGGTAATTAGGCATTGCGTTTTGCTTTTATATTTTGTTACCGGACAAACCCGATTTCAGGACAAACTAATTTGGCCTAGATTTAGGCCAAACTAGGTCCTAATTGGATAAATCAATCAGAAGATTTTGTGCGTTAGGTAAGGTTTTGTCAAGTTATGTTTATAAAATAAAAAATATAGGTACTCATAATTGTTTTAATTTTAAATAAATTATATTTCAACAAAACCTTACTTAACGCACAAAATTTATAATTGATTGATTGATCCCATTAGGAACGAGTTTGGCCTAGACCAAGATAGTTTATCCTGAAATCTAGTTTGTCGGGTACAAGAAAAAATTGTAAAACTGATTTTTAAAAAACCGTTATTAGAAGGTTGTTGTCGATTAATATTTTTTCATAATACCATACTGTTAAATGTGCTTTAACAGTACTGTATGCTCTACCGATATACGCATCAAAACAGCCACGGCCGTTATTTTTTATAACAGTACAATTATTATAAATCATGTGCTCCTAAAAAAAATCTCAGCATCATGAAATTGTCATGAAGAGCTGTCACCTGTCAATATACCATAGAAAATAGAATTTTCAAAAGATATTTCATGTTATTATGAAAAATACTGAACGTCACACGGCTGATATGCAAATAACTGAGTCGGTTGATTGTAAAATTCAACCGCGTCTGTTATTTGCTTCATATTAGCCTTATGACGTTAATAACTATTACATTATTGACGACATACGTTAGTTTTTTTTTTTGCCGCACAGGTTATAGAATCTGTTCATAAGCGACTTATGTCGTAACTCTGATATCTGATAATGTATTTTAGAATTTTTGTATCTTGTGTTGATTTATGTGATTTATCAATAATGTCAAAAAGTACTATTGAAAAGGGCTAAAATAATTCTTTATATTTTTGTTTCAGGTATTTGAACACATCATCACAAATTGATGGTAAGTACATATTGAATATTAATACTTAGTAGGTACCATACAGTATAATTTTATACCTTCATCAATGTTCTGGGGCAATATCGATTTTGAAAATACGCATCCGTGTTCAATATATGTGTTATAACATAACTACAGTACAGCAATAGGAATCTGGTGTTGAATTTATCGTGTTTTCAATGAATTGATGGGATGAATGTTTTTATAAACCATGTAATCGAACTGAATTATTTATTTTATCTCATCCAGGCCGGCAGATAAATGAAATTTATTAATGAGATTACAAATTAACATTATTCGCCTCAATAACGAACTGCGCGCCATCTGTCACCCTCGGATGCTGTTGAACGCTCAAACAGAAACAGAACTACAACAATGAAAATTTATTTCAGAGAAAATTATACGAGTACCTACATCGAAATTATTTATTTTCAATGCGGAAAATTACTTTTTTTATTTTGCGTCTATAATAAACCTATTACAGCACCCAAAGGAGTTCCGAGTGCCGTAATAGACTAGTAGGTACAAGTCATTTTTTAAGATTGGTTGGTACGAATGTCAAAAAATATCAAATGTCAAATCTTACTAAATAAACGTTCACAATCGATTGCTAAGAATTTTATTTTTATATAATTTTGAATTTAAAAGTAGTAATAAGAAGACGAGAAAAAATAGAGTAGTAAGTAAAATTAGAAACAACTAAGCGATAGGAGTAATAGCTATTAACATACCTAGGAATGTTATGGGTATCATAACTGCCGCAGATGTCGGTTTGAAATCCGAGCTCGTAGAGCGAGAATTTTAAGACATCTAAGGCTTGTTATGATTCATAACATTCGTGGTTTGTTCAATAGTTTATCGGTTTCAGAAAATGCAGACATTATTATTAAATAGTATTTTATATACCAAGGGCGTTACGATGATGATAATGCCAAGAGAGCGACGAGGATCTAGTGATCCGTCATCCGTCCAAAATCAATGCGAAATATTCGACGTAGGTACTTACTATTTACATGTGTGGTGAAAGTAAATTGCTTTTTAAGACCATTTTCATAATCAATTTTAAATATTATAATTAAATTAAAAATGATTTCTGTGTTGTGCTTTCAAAGTTGTTTTCTTATTATATTAATTGTTGTAATCAATTAATGTATTAATTGTTGTAATCAATCATTATTATTATAATGAATTATAATTAAAAAGAAAATAATTTTCATATTATTTCTAATTTAAAGTTCGTAAACGATGAACGGATTTTAATGAAGTTCTAATGAACTATTATGCCCTCATATAATGCCCCGGTTGTTATAGATATGTTTATATACACCGTATCCTAGCAATAAACAGTTCATAATAATGTAGTGAGACATAAAATAATTTTTTTAAATTATTTTATTAATGCTGCTTTCAGAATGCTACGATAAACAGAACAATGGACCTTTTCAATTTACCGGCTATCTCTTTTTATCGCTGCAAATAGTAAAAAATGGCGCGAAATCTGCCAGTTGGGCTGTCAAGCGAAACGTCAAAAATATTGCAGTCATTAAAATATCTGTATTCTCAGTGAAAATTTGTATCGTTAGACATTTTAACTTCAATAAAAGCTTTTGCAACTTATTTCGGTTATCTGAGATTTTCTCACATTTTACGTCTAATTTACTTAGAAACAAACGTTATACTGCGCATATCTTCTATCTCTTTAAATTGAAAAGGTTCATTATTTTGACATATTCAAGTTATGTGCTTTATTCATCATGTTTATTATTTTAAAATAAAGTAAACCGTATTAAGAACGATACACTAACGTATTAATGGACAGCATTATAATTTCATTTCATTTTAATTTAATTTTGGAGACTGTTGTTGACATGTTTGTATTGTAATAATATTACCGTACATATACAGTTATTAGCCAGCCTACTTTGTACATGTAAACAAAGGCTTAATCTCCTAAAATCGATAATAGTTATTTATGTAACAAGTGTGTAAAGTAGTACTTTTTTGGTTGAGTGCTTTACGCATGAGGCGCAGCCGAATGCGGAAATTGTACCACGAGACAAAAATACTATTTTACACACGTGTTGCATACAACATTTTTCCTACAACCGAAATAGTATTGATGTTTCTCATAATACTGAGTGTACAGGCATCCAGCAGCTTCAAATACTGTTAGTACTCTTTCTCATAACACTGTACAAAATGTAACTTAAACACTTGGAAGAATATCAGACAGACGATGATTAGTCTTCTATTATTGTACAAATTGTAGATTTAATATTAATATTAAAAATTAGGTTAGGTTAGAATACACGTCAAAAAAATGATAATGTTCTCAAAAATTAGATTAGTACTCAATCTGTTAAAAAAATATTAGATTTGTTTCATTTACAGTGTATATTCATATTTCTTAATAAATTTTATTACTTTATTATTTACTACCGAATTATATACTTGACAAGTAAATTAATAGAATTCTAATGTTGCCTAGCAACGCTTATTTACTTTTCAAGCACTAGTGCGTGAAAAGTGACACTTTACACACTGTAATGAGTGCGTGAAAAGTACCTTTCACGGTTGTAGGAAAAACATTTAAGTGGATTTAAAGTAGAGATGTGCCGATTATGACTTTGGCCAACTAGCCGACTAGCCGATTAGTCGGTTGTAAAGAGGCCGACTAGTCGGCCAAGCCGATCAGGGTTTCGGGGATTTCCGTGACGCTTTGATTTAATTAGGTTATGTACAGTTATAAATTATATAAGTACGTTACTGTCTTTTTTTTGATTTTATGAAGCAGTTAATGTTTAGAATTTTTTGATATATTTTTTTACTGTACATCATGTACAGGGTGTAAATCGAAAAGTGAAACATAGGAGTTTAACATGGGAAATCAATTTTTCTTTGCGCAAACGTTACCTAATTATTTTATCCAAAAATACTTTAAATAAAAGTTATAGAGATTTAAATACAGCATCTAAATCATGTGAAACGATTATTTTATCTTTTCATATAAACGTAAAAATCAATTACAAAATTACAGTTTCTATGAACATTTTGTCTAAGCAGCCATGGATATATGACAAAAAAACAAATACGTTGTTTTTTGTCATAAATCCATGGCTGCTTAGACAAAAAACTCATAAAAACTGTAACTTTGTAATTAATTTTTACGTTTATATAAAAAGATAAAATAATCGTTTCACATGATTAAGATGCTGCATTTAAATCTCTATAACTTTTATTTGAAGTAATTTTGCATAAAATAATTAGGTAACGTTTGCGCAAAGAAAAATTGATTTCCCATGTTAAACTCCTGTTTCACTTTTCGATTTATACCCTGTACATGCAATCTGGCTTTAATATTACTTAGATTGTTAATAAAAAAAATTCCTACTCTTTTATTTAAATAAGAAGAAATAATTATAGGTAAATGTTAATTGAAGATAAGAAGATAATAATATTATGTTGTTTTGTTTGTTAATTAAGATACTAATTTTGTTTGATAAATGTCAAAGATTTGTTTTCTTTACAAGCAAGTAATTTTAGAAACTGATTGATTACCAAAGGAAAGGTTGCTTTGCTTTACATTTCAGAATGTGTAAGACTGATTATAAAATAAAAATATTAATAAACAATCAAGGTAAGAAGAAGCCGGATAGTCGGCGTTCTTTGCCGAATAGTCGCCGACTACGATAGTGGCCGGATAGTCGGCTTTACCGACTAGTCGCCGACTAGTCGGCACATCTCTTTAAAGTACTTATTTTTGTTTCAGCCTGAATTTAGATATGAACGTGAACTAATGAATTTTACTATTATAAACTCTAAATTCATTGAATGTCAATGCCCCTATTCCTTTCTTATATGATGACCCCTATAATTCCAAAGACTATACACCCCGCACGTGATAAATTTATTAATATGTGTCCACCCCATTTCCCGGTTTGTGACACATGCAGTGGTGTATTATTTATCACCATCATGTCCAACGCCGACCTACAAGCCCTGCTAATTCTAGTCCTGCTCCTCTGCTATCCTGCTAATTGTCGGCTTGTCCGCGATTTGTGATTGTTTATTTTGACAGCCGACGAAGGGAGTGACGGCTGAGGTTAGGCGTGATTTGCTGTCCTAAACGTGATCGTCAGTTGATGCTAAACCTGACCAATCATGTAAGAGGATGCTGACTTGAATTTTTAATGGTGATTGGTGAAAATGATTGACAGAATCGGAAAATTTATTAAAAATTGTGGTAGAGAAATATGGTGGAGGTGTTAATGGTTAATAAACAGTCACTTTAATTAGAGATGAAAGGCCTGGCCTAAAGTAATTAGGGCTGTTGGAAGAATTTGTATATGCCTTTAAGTATTAAATTTAAAAAGATATCATTATTTAAATAGCCCCAAATTCGAAAATATCACCAAATATCCATTAGATAATTTACTAATTTTTAAAATTTGGATAATATTTTGAAAAAGTCACGTGATCTGAAATAGAATGTAACGTCACAAGACATACATCTTCATCGACTCCAATTGGTCCCTTATAGTGTCAATTCTCTGTGTTTTGTTACAAGTGTTATGATAAATATATTGTCAAAGTTCTCAAACAAGTGTCAAATTTTTGAGTTTGTTTCGTGTTAGATAATACAAAATTCAATATAAAATGAGTAATTTACATTTAACATATCGTATTGTGTCTTCTTGCAAAAATGCGCTAGGAACAAATCTACTATTGAATTTATATATATACATATATATATATATATATATATATATATATATATATATATATATATATATATATATATATATGCAAAAAATGCGAAGAAAAGAATATTGTGGCTGGAAGCAGTAGGTCGAAGAACTGCTGGTTGGGTTTTTACATTTTATTTTACCTTAACTCTTTAACACACCTTATTTCGGCAACAGTAAAACAATCGTTTTCTGATATAAATTCAGCCATCATCCAGCTTTCGGTTTTCGGTAAACTGTCCGACTTAGCTTGAGTGTACTCTGTATTAGCCATTATTACTCATTTATAATGGAAAATATCAGCGTCAAATGTCAAATTAGAAGTTTGTTATTAACATGTGACAAACTATCGCCTACGTTTATTTATCTAAATAACAAAAATAAATGTAGGTGATGGAAAAACTGTTTTTCTATTGGCTGTGTATGACGTAATGTATGTGCTTCTACGACACAGGAGTGGGAGGTTGTTTTTCATGACTATTTTTGGCGCCAATATTCGTATTTAATTATTTACTAAAATAGCAACAAATTATTAAAATAATAATTATTAATAAGAAAAATATTACAAGAACTTTATTTTAAAATACTTTTAAAAAAATTTGAAACAGGCTCATTACAGAAATAAATCAAAGAATATAATTAATAAGTCAAATTCCAGAAATTTATTTTAAACCAAGTAAAATGTAACAATAATTTTTAATTATTCATGATCTTCTGGTTTTATGTGAGGCGATAAAACAAACACCTATAATCTTTTGCAGTAAGAATGAAAAAAAGAATGAAAGTTTTTCCGTAAAGTTGAAATACTCCATTTCGCGACCGATACTAGTTTGCAAATGATGAAATAAACATTTATAGTACTGCTGGTGGTGAAAAATGCAAAGATCGTGCTGTAATATACTGTGCCATCCCAATTCAACATATTCTAATTTACCCCTTCACAAACAGAATTTTCTTTGGTCAAAAGAACTATAGTTAGCGAATGATAATTGCTCATATTATCTTTGTCAATTTTTTTATAAATTGAGATTATACAGGCTGTTATGTAATGTGCCATATGTTTGTAACATTTTTACCTTCCGTCACCTTTAGGTAAAGAAAGTATTGTCTTTGGTAAAAAAATTCGGTGGTAAGTTTTTGATAAATAATCACGTTTTAGGGTCCCTAGAATATGATTCTACTATTTTTACGATGATGTCTGTGTATGTGTGCGTGTGTGTGTTTGTGTGTGTGTGTGTGTATGTGTGTATGTGTGTGTGTGTGTGTGTGTGTGTATGTATGTGTGTATGTCTGTGTCACAAAATTTTCTAATGCGATAACTCTAATACTACAATTCCAAAAATTATAATTCTTTCGTATTCCTCTTCGTTACATCCATGTAAAGAGTTGATTAGATTTTGGTTATAATTGGTCAATCGGAAGTACCTTCATTTGAAGATTTTAACAGTTTTTCTTGAAAAAACGATGTTAAATATCATTTTTTCACATTTAATGTTATAAATATTAAAGAACATTGTATTCTCTATACGATTTGACTGCATTTTATACTTCATATTAAATGGATATAGAGTTATAAAAATAAAGAAATTAAATTTCATAAATTAGCTAGCTATGCTACAAACAGCTACTATATTAAGCAAATTTTGATTGAAAGATGTCAGTGTCAACTGGCATAGTCGTAGTATATTTGTGTTATAATTTCACTCGAAATATAGGATATTTTTACTCGAAACTTTCTGTATGGAATTTGTATTTTACAAAGTAATGTGCTGACCACATCAAATTTTTTCTAAAATAATTCACAAACAATTGATAGAGAAAATATAATGCTTGCTATTGTATAAATAGTAGGATAATTAAACAAATAAGTATTACTTGATGACAGATTTCAAATAATACAGTGATTAATGCTTTTCAAATTTTATTTTAACATTAGTCTGTCATCTTATTTATAATTCTTGCAAAACTTAGTGAAACATTATCTTTCTTATTTTTTTGAGCCAGAGCGTTATAAAGATGTTATGAAATTTTATTAATAAAAACGAATTCCTTGTTTTGCTATGCTAAAGAGCTGAATCTTGACGCTGGCGAAACGTCTAGTCTTAGTATCGTAGCTAGCTAGGGCGGGACAAACGATAGTGTGTAGTGAAATCAAATAGATCATAAAAGAAGTTTGCATAAAGCGTGAGATGACGCGAACACACATAAAAACCCTTAGAAAAACAAGCATTCAAGAAAGCGTTTGTGCAGAGAAACGAAATGAGTTTTTATTCTGGAGAGCGGAGCCGTAGCGCCGGCGAAAGCTTCGAGGCATTGTCGTGCGAGCAGTAAACATTTTTAATTTCTTGCTGAATGTTTTTATTGCTGGCGAGACTCGTCAGCAAGTTGACGAATATCTAAACGGTGTCAACAACGGCTGGGGTGGTTTAGACCAATAACAATACGAATTAGACACTGGATATTTAAAATAAAGTATACGCGAATAATAATCGACTATTTCTACGTTAGATTCCGTTGGATGGATCCTCTTTTTCTTGTGTTGCTATAGAGAGAATATATAGGGTAATATTAGATACCTATTAAAGAAAAAAATATTGGAGATGCAGTCTTAAATAAATAAATATATAAATATATCATCACGGCTTATTACCCATTGCTGGGTGTGCCAATCTGCTTTGTACACAGATGCGGTAATGATGAAATATTTGCACCGTGCGGGCGCTTACCAGGCGTCACCTCACGGGCACTCATTACTGGCGTGGAGAGTGCACCACAGGGGTCAATTTTGTGCCATATAGAATTCGAAATATTTGGCAATCTGAATATAATGAATTTATTAGATTGTCATTTAATTCACAATCATCCTACAGAGTGTTCATTTTAAGTGGTACACTATTGCTAACTCGAGAATTATAAGAGCTGCAAAGTCAGTTAAATTTAGAAAACAATTTCTATTTTACTAGACTATTTTAATGAGCATAAATTTTTTTTTCAGCCAGTGGTTTTTAATCTGTGCATACCAACTTTGTTATTTTAAATGGGATCATATATTTATTTACTTATTAGATAGAGAATTTTATTCTGAATTTAGTGATAATATACATATGTACATACATACATGTGCCGCCAAAATTGTGAAATTTAGTACGATGCTTTTGAATTACATATTTAAGGTTTTATGAATATTGCACCTTTACTTTATATAAGAAGTACGAAGATATATTGACCAATTAAAATATGAGTATATGTATACATATATAATAAATCAATTTTTATTCATATTTGAAATTTCTCAAAAAAATTCGGTAATTTTTTTGGGAATTTTCCCGTATCTTTAAATTTCGGTAACTGACCCATCTCTACATACATACATACACACATACATACATAAAATCACGCAATAATATAATTATGATGGAAAAAATCTGGTGTTGCCAATGTAATACCTCCCGCCATTTACAGCCCGACTCACAAAAAAGATTAACTTAATCCTTATTTTTGGATTAGCGAATTTTACTCTAATTTTGACAGTTTATTTCTTAAAATATAGTCTAATCTAATCCAAGTAAGTACCTTTTTTTAAAACCCCTCAACAGGATTAAATATCAATTACAGAGTGGGTCCACGGGAGCTATAATAAAATGAAGATTAAATTTTAAATACCGGGATAGAATAGAATTCACTAATCAAAAAATGAGGATTAGCTTAAACATTTTTGTGAATCTTTAATTTTTATTCATCTAAATACATACCTACATATTTACTTATGATGGAAACTGTATTGAATTCCTTTTCTATTGTTCTATTTACTTTTTTCTTTTTAAAACGTTACTAATATTATTTTGAAATGATTAATTCTTTGATAGTAACATTTATCTGTCAGTTACATACATTTGAATAACTGCGTTTTGTTTGTTTGAAGCGTAGGCTCTGGGATTTAAATTGTAGATAATTTCATAAATTTATCCATAAAATATATAGAAAAAGTATTAATGCAAATCTATAGAAAATTTAATAATCTTTAATTATTATAATAAAAAGCTTCTAGTAATGCTCCGGTTATCCGATTTTCATCAAAATCTAATGGGCTCTTTCGTTAGAGAAAAAGTTCGAAATACAAGGTTTCGAAATTTTCTGAGTGATAGTATTTGAGTTAGAGTGGAGGATCCACACACACATACACACAGTCATCATTGTGAAAATGTAAAATCTTGATATGCGATTTTTAGCACGATCCCTATACCTCCCTTACCAAGGGTAGCGGGAGGTAAAAATATCCAATTTATCCACTTGCATTTTGCCTTCCTTCCTATTTTATCGATAGCAAACAGCGATTTTGACAATTTTAATTGTCTATTTTTATATAGAAGTGGACTTGTCTCAAATATAAATTAGCATTAAAGGGTGAAAATATGAACAAATTGGCAAACTAACCAACCATTTTAAATTTTACAAACAACGTACAACGGAATTGGGAATATGGAAAACAGTGTAGACAATTCATCTTATGCTCTAAATAAGAATGGAGTCATCACTTGTTATATCAAACGCAAGTTGGCATTGGCAAAAACGTTGTCAGCATTGTGGAGAAATATTAGCTAGTTTGCCTGACAAACATCACACAGCGTCGGTCGTAAGTCATTGCCTTAATCCGCACACATTCATAATGTTTGGACAGGCGAGGCGGGAAGAACAGCACAGACTACTGAGCTATGAATACCAGAGCTCTTTATGAATACCTAAAGAACACGCACGGGCCCGGGCCGAGAATGTGACAACTACGTGAGTGGCAATCAGAGCAGGACTTTGTTTATCAAATACAATGGAGATGGCAAAGTCGCACTCAATTTAAACATGATTTATTGCTTCAAAAATAAATGGAAGATAAATAAATTTATCATCATTTCATCGAGACATATCCTTTGCTGAGAGGACCATTCTGCTGTACACCGATTTCGAAAACGACAATATTTTTATCGCAGGGGATGATTAACCATATTTCTGCTAAGACGCCTTTTGGGTTTTTTTTATAAACTATATTTAAAAATAACTTTCTTTGTTTCGTAATTAGTAGCTTCATTCTTAAACGATTTTAACTAGATAACACTAACACTATTTATTTAACCAATTAACACTACTATTTATTTCCACGATATTACAAATTATTTATTTCACTACGCGTTTCAGACTTACAGGTCTATTCTACTAAAAATATGTAAACGATATCGTTACCATACGACTGTCGCTAAGCATTTGGTTGAACGACTTTAATAACGACAAATGCCAGAAAGGTATTCTACTAATCATATCGTTATGGAGTTATCGTTATGGTGAGTTTAACGATAATATCTAACTTCATGTTGATTTTGACAGAATAAATTTATATTTGTTTTGCAATTCAAATTTGACATTGATTCAAATTTGAAATTTTCATAGTACATAAAATTATTTATTCTCACTCTCGTTTTACAGTTTACACGCTCCATACCTACTTGCGCCGTGTGAAATTTGATATAGGTATATGTCTATAAAATGATCAACAATAATATTACAGATTTCTATTAATGATATGA
Source organism: Harpalus rubripes (assembly GCA_963082715.1). Taxonomy (NCBI): domain Eukaryota; kingdom Metazoa; phylum Arthropoda; class Insecta; order Coleoptera; family Carabidae; genus Harpalus; species Harpalus rubripes. The sequence goes on along the minus strand of OY720457.1, from coordinate 58,748,498 downwards.
TTATTAATTATTGGACTTAATACCACATATGAATCCCTGTCTACTGATATCCTCCTTGCTACTGATTTCTGATAGCTTCCATGAGCAAAAAAATCCAAAGCTGCCATCATCTGAATTGAAAAAAAAATATTTATGTGCATTCATATGTAATGTAATACGCATAAATAATAATTTATAAATAGTCTAGAAATATTTGGAAAACCATCATTTCAACGAGTTCCTCGTATATGGTGATATTTGCGTAAATAAATCTCTACATGCTTCTTTATTCATCAAAAAAAAAAAAAAACTCAAATTTTCCTCCTGTGCAGTAAAAGAACGATTGTATAAAATATCATATTAAAAAATGTAATAATATAATAATAATAGTATCTTGCTCAGCTACAATTAATAAAATATCTTCTTCAGCCATTTTTACTTTTGTTTTCAAAATATATCTAACTTAACGACTTCAACGAGGCATGTGAACTTGTCGTTCGTAAACGACATAAAATAATGATAAGTAACGATACGTAACGATAAATAAATTAGTAGAATAGGGTTTTGGCAAAAATCGTTATTGTAACTACATGTCGCCTGGTAACGACTCGTAACGATACATATTTTTTAGTAGAATAGGCCTGTTAGACTGCCGGTCACTATATACTTACAACGCCTACCGACCTCCACAGCGTCTATATACTCAACTGACTCAACAGCGTCTGTATATTCAACTGCTCGGACAGAAGTCACCTCTTTCACAACACTATCTGTCTATTTAAGTAACTGTCTATCTAACCTCCAGAGCCTCAGTATCACCGACTGTCCGTATACAATTCTTCAACACCACTGCCGAGTATTCACTTCCACTTGCCGGTACTGTCCCCGTATACCTAGCTTCCCAATAGTCTTCAACACTACCGAGTATTCTCTTTAACAGCTATCCTGGTATACCAGTAACTTCTCGACTCGCCGTTACTGTTCTCGTACGCTATAGCTTCCCAATAATCGCAAACACTACCGAATATTCACATCCACAGCTATCCCCATATACCAGCAACTTCCCGAGTACCTACTCGACACCAACTGCATACGCTCACTACGATATTGCTGTGCTTCTCACTAACACTTTACTCTCTAACACTCTATGTAACTAACTTTCGAGCATAGCTACGTCCCTTTTACACAGCTGTCATTATCTTCTAGAAAAGTCCTAGAATGTTCGACCGCATAATAACAATGAACACAAAAGGTTCAAGTAATTAAACACGTCGCGACCAGTTTGTTTACATCGTCCGGCTGCTAGCGCGATTACGTCACCGCTATAAATAGACACTCGCTTACAGCGACGGCGACGGCGGGCGTTCCACGTTACAATACCAAATTACTGAAAATAAAGTAGATCAAAATTTTCGTTGTTCCGTTATTTTCTGTAAGTATTGCTTGAAAATACATTTCGGATTTCAGATATGCGGCAGAAGGCTTGAAATTAGTAAAATTGGGAATAGATGTGTGCAGTAGTTATTAAGGACATTAAAAACTCGAATATTCTAAAAACTAATAACTTTTTTTAAAACTTACTTATAGTTTAGTTTTAATATAAATGTCCCTTGTTCTAATTTGTTACAATGGTGCAAGACCCCATTCTGTTTTATAGTTTAATACTTTGGTAAGTACTTGCACTATTTTTGTTTGAAAATTAGGTTAACTGAACTTAGCTTTGTCATTTCCTAGCGACACGTTCTATTTCCGTAAAAAATAATTTTACCGATTGCATTTTCCAAATCAGTCAAAGTAATGGAAAACGTGATTCATGATTGTAGGTTTACGCCTTCAAGTTTCATTAAATAAATGGACAAATCTTATTAACTTTACAGCTTCTATAATAAACTTAGCGAGCGGTTTTATCGCTTAAGAGTTATTTGTATCTCCAGGTGTACCTATTTTCATGTTCGTTCACTGTAACAATTTTTATTCGATTTTTGTTTTACTACCCACTTCACTCTAATAGAATTAATTGATACGTTGCATGTCGCTAAGTAAATTTTATTGTCAACAAAATCAATTTTATTTTGTTTATATTTTTTCTAGCTATATCCACAGTTACTTTAATATAAAATTTAATTGATAGTTGACATCTGTATTTATTCCAGATTACCTGTCATAATTAAAGTTTATCGTGGCAGGAAAGGATTGCTGAAGAGTATTTCCTTGTTTAATTTTATTTCAGCACATGGTATTACAAATGTAGCACTAGATGCAGCTATTTGTTTTCTTCAAAATTGAAGATTTTAAAATTTCTCGCAAATTTATTCTGACAGCTGTCACAAATTTACTTAACGCATAATGCGTAATGCATAAAAGTTTGGAGTTTGTAAACATTTGTTGCTAATATTAAAACTAGCTGTGAATGGTCCTGTGTGTCGCCATATAACAAACTTCGTTATACATTATCTATTAGCATTATGTATTAGCGTTATGTATTAAAAAAGTAGCTGTGAATAGAACAGGAGAAATATCACTAACATAGAAAATTTATGATTTTCTATTATTTAATATCTTCTTTAGCACATTGTACATATACAGGGTGTCTTGGAAATAGAGGGACATGACTTAACCACAGATTCCTGGGCCCATAATAAGAAGATGTAACTAAACTTACCTATATCCGACAGTGCACCGTTTAGCAAATATTCTGCTTCAAAGTCTTTCTAAAAAAAATTAGTTTTGTTTATAATAACGAAACGCTTTGTTCGATTTGAATAAAATTTGGTATGACACTCCATACATGTATGTATCTAAGTCATCTTTTAAGATGGTATTTGTTATTGTTAGTGAACCACTAGTGTATGAAACTTGGGTGTTACGCCAATGAATAGACCATAACTTTTTAATGACAACGCGAATAATGTTTATTTACTATTTTTCAGAAAGATACACTCAATATAATATAATAATATATAGTAAACTTTCGTGTCTCTGCGTGAGTTATGATATCTATAACAATTTAATCAGAAGAAAATAAAATGTGCGCCGTGTAATTTTTAAAATAATTTTTCTCTAGCAATCTTTTCAAATGTCAACTAATTTTTAATGACAGTAACAATTGTTTATGGTTTGTCAAAAATTTCCTTTGCCATATTTTCAAACTAGTAACATATCCGTTTGTTCAGCCTTATAATATTTTACTGCTGTTATTATAATAAGACGATTAAATAATGTTAGCTCACTCCTAAACAACTTTAGAAGATTGACGAAGCAGAAAAACCAAAAATATCGAAGCATTTCAACAACAGTTGATTTTCGATTGAAGTGTTACGATAAGATAGTTGCAGAGTTGTAAACATAAATAAACAGCTGTATTGACTATCGTCAACGATTTAAAGAAAAACAATATTATGCGCGCGCACGATAACGCATCGGTCTATAAAGCAACAGTCGTGCGTCAATATCTGTCTTCCAAAAATGTCACTGTGTTGCATCATCCTCCCTATACTTCTGATTTGGCCCCAGCTGACTATTCTCCTTCCTCAACCTAAAATTTAAATTGAAAGGGAGCAGCATTTGAATTTTAGTCTTCCAGAACGCCGGAATGGGCTGCAGGATCGCGCCAAGCGCTATGTGGATTTGAAGGAATGTGTATAGAAGAATAAATTGTGATTTTGGAGATATAACGGCTTTTGTTTTATTTGTAACGACTCCGAAAACTTTATAACCACACTGTGAATTTTGGCAAAAATATTTTTTGTCAAATGAAACTCTTGACTTCTATTCACTTGACTCTCAACGACTTTTCATCATCTATTTCATTTATATCGATACCTTTTTCCAAAGGCACATGTTTAGCTATAATTTTTTCTTGTTTTAAAGTTTCTATTCGTATGTATTCCTAAAGCGAGCTTGAAAGCTGTGAAGTCTTTGACAAAAAATTTCATCAAGCAAACACTGCTTCCCTTGACGCTTTATAAATTTATGTACTTGGGTAGAGTTAATAACGCTTTCTTTTGATTCACTAATCTCGCTTAATTTTGCCAGAGTTTATGATTTATATTGTGAATTTTAAACTTTTTAATTTTGTTTATTTTTTAACTCTTATGAACGGAATAAATTTCTTCACTAGCTCATAAAAATTATATGAAGTTTGCCAATGATTATAAGTTTTATTATTAGGTATAACTAATTGCGTTTTCCATTTATATTGTAATGTTTTTATTTATTTGGGAGAAGTGTAAAAATCAAAGAATTATTAATTAAAATTAAAGTTTATTAAATGATGAATAAATATTAAAAAATCTGATGTGGCCAGCACATTACCTTCCGTCAGTTCTATGTATTTTGTACAAATTTCATTCGGAAAGTTCCTTGCTAAATTAAATATTCTATTTCTTGTACATTACCTTCCGGCAGTTGCATGTATTTTATGCAAATTTCATACAGAAAATTATTATTTTGTGACGTTTTCTATATACAGTGTAATGTATCTGCAGAAATAAAAGATTTATTATTATTATTATTATTTTTCTTGTACATTACCTTAAAGCAGTTGTATGTATTTTATACAAATTCCATACAGAAAGCAAAAGATCCTATACCTATTTCCAGTAAAATTACAAGACAAACACACTATGTCAATTTCACTTGACACTGACATCTTTCAATCAAAATTTTCTTAATATAGTAGCTGTTTCCACAGCTATGGCTACTTTATGAAATTTAATTTCTTTATAATTTTTTAACTCTATATCCATTTAATATTAGGTATAAAATGCAATCAAATCGTATAGAAAATACAATATTCTTTAATATTTATAATAACATTAAATGTGAAAAAATGTTATTTAACATAGTTTTTTCAAGAAAAACTGTTAAAATCTTCAAATGAGGGTACTTCCGGTTGTCCAATTCTAACCAAAATCTAATCAGCTCTTCGCATGGATGTAACGAAGAGAAATACGAAAGAATTATAATTTTTAGAATTGTAGTATGGAAGTTATCGTAGACGAAAATTTTGTTACACACACACACACACACACACACACACACACACACACACACACACACACACACACACACACACACACACACACACACGGACACACATACATACATACATACACACACACACATACAGACATCATCGTAAAAATAGTAAAATCGTATTCTAGGGACCCTAAAACGTGCTTATTCATCAAAAACTCATCACCGAATTTTTTGACCAAAGACAATACCTTCCTTACCTAAAGGTGACGGAAGGTAAAAAGATAATTAAAAGAATAATTATAACTATCACTAACGTTTATTTCATAAAAGAAATGTTTTCATTCATTGTAGGACAACCTTTTTATTTATTTTGGTGAAGTGTAAATATTAGACAATTATTGGAAATTATAACTAGATAACACTAACACTCCTTATTTATTTAAACAATTAACACTACCATTTATTTCCACGATATTACTAATTATTTATTTCACTACGTGTTCCAATTTTAGATTGCCGGTCTGTTGCAGACTCTTGTAAACTCTATACGCGATATTTATATCACTATATACTGTCCGCCTACTGACCTCCACAGCGTCTATATACTCAACTGACTCAACAGCGTCTGTAAATTCAACTGCTCAGACAGAAGTCACACCTTTCACCTCACTGTCTGTCTATTTATGTAACTAACTTTCTCTTTCCACAACCTTTGTATCACCAACTATGCCACAATTCTTCAACACCAATGCCGAGTATCCACTCCATCTCGCTGTTACTGTCCTTGTATACCTAGCTTCACAATACTCGTCAACACTACCAAGTATTCACTTCCATAGCTATCCCAATATACCAGTAACTTCCAGACTCGCCGTTACTGTCGTCGTACACTGTAGTTTCCCAATACTCGTCAACACTACCGAGTATTCACATCCACAGCTATCCCAGTATACCAGTAACTTCCAGAGTACTTACTCCACTCGACACTTTACTGCATACGCTCACTACGATGCTGTGCTTCTCAAACTCACTAAAGGCCTGTGTCCACGATCCTAGAAATAGATCCGAGTTCTCGGATATAGTCCGCAATTCGATAACTCGGATCGTGGACACTACCAACTCGGACGAAAAAATCGAATAGAAAACTAGAATGGAAAAATTCGTTCTGTCCCATTTTTTCATACTAGTTGCTAATTTCATTTACATGTTACCAATTTACAATCTTGACGTTTGGTGCTTGATAAGCTTGAAAATTATAAGATTATAAAATATTACCTAATTCTACTCATTTTTGATGTTATTATAAATAATTACTCATAAATAAATTCATATATTCGCAGTAAAAAAATAATTTACTTACTGCCGGGATAATTTCTTGATTATGTTTTATAAATTTTTAGTATTGATAGAAATGTTTGAAACGAACTTCAAAAATTCGACCAACCTGACATCTGTAGTCATACAAGTTCAATATTTGTGATCAAAAAATGTGATCGAGAACTTGGAACGATTTCTAGCATCGTGGACACAGGCCTTAACACTCTGTGTGAATATCTCTATGTCTGTAAATGTAACTAACTATGTAACTAAGTAACTCCTGTGCATAGCTGCGTTCGTTTTATTCAGCTGCCATTAACTTCCAGAGAGCTCTAGAATGTTCGACCGCATAATAACAATGAACACAAAAGGTTCAGGCGACCGGAAGTAATTAAACTCGTCGCGGCTTGTTTGTTTATGTAGCCCGGCTGCTAGCGCGATTGCGTCATCGCTATACTTAGACGCTTGTTCAGCGTAGCAGCGGGACTCACGCTTTACACTGGAATAGAATTAGTCAAATATGGTTTAAAAAAATTGTAATAAAAACAATGTATTTTAAATGCTGATGATGTCAGATTCGTCTGCCGAAACGTCCAACAAACAAAAAAGAAATGTAATTTACATCATTTTCGTACAATTTGATCTACATAGATATCCAAAATTACACTCCCACAAAATCAAAATACGAATCTGTAACTAATAAAAAAGATAATTATTATTGTATTAAATCAAAATTTAATATTCGAAAAGGAATTATTAAAAGCACTTTAGAAAGATTTGCCAAAGGGCGATTGTCGAAGTTCTACTCGTTCTCATTCTCATTCTCATTTAAATTTATAGAATTATATAAAGAGTTCCTATGATATCGTCGCCAGTTCTAGAGTAAATTGTTCTTTGAAATTCATTATTATGTTCTGTTATTAGCTTCTTCGATTCTCATTTAATTTTCCAATAAAATAATATTCCGGAGACAATACTGCAGTGTCCATAATAGAATTCAATAAAATTTTACTGCAGAATTGGATTGCCTGCAGAAAAAGACAGATGCTACAACTTATCTTCCACAAGTCGTTGGGATTGTGAAATGATCCATTTAGAGCTGATTCGTTTGCAATGCGTGGGTGGATCCAGAAGTTCTGAGAGTAAATAAAGTGGACACGTAATGTCAGCACGCACAAAACTTGGAAAAAGTGTTTAATCTCTGCCAAAGCACCGAAAAGTTACTCGCAAGGTCGTTCGCTCGAATAAGCTACGACGTAGAAAAAAGAAAATATTTTTTAATGTTGCTAAAATTATCATTCTTCAAATTTTATCGTATTATTTATTAATTATATTCTCTATTAATAACAATTAGAACCAAATCAATCAAAAACATATGAATAGTATATCAAATAATATAAAAACGTATTTATTTAACATTTTGTAATATCATTAGCAACAAAATTATGAACTTAATTTAATTAGGACACCACAATTTATATACTAGAATTAAAAGTATATGGCCTCCTAAATGATCAGTTAAAGTATGAAACAGAAAGTACTTAAATTAATTAATTAAGTTTAAACATTCTTGAAGCTGGTAGAATTAATATTGAGGATTGGTTTGTATTGGATAGAGCTTCAAAATGTTATTATTATTTTTTTATTAATAAATCTATTCAACAGTTACATGTGGAATTATTTTTCTTACAATGGCGACGTTTCGACCATGGTTAAGGTCATTTTCAAAGCCAGAATAGTTAACATTATGTATAAAAAAAGATACATTGTTAAAAATTATTTTAAGTTTCAAAACCAACGTTGGTCTTGTAATCAAAAATAGGACATGTGAAGTCAACGCTTGTTGACAGTCAATTGACAATTGTTAAAATTTGAAACAGAAAGTATTTAAATTCATGTACATAAAGATGAAAAATAATACGGAAAATAGAAATATTTGGAAGTTTGTTATAAGAGTTATCGTGGACGAAAAATTCGTCACACACACTCACACACACACACACAAACACGCGCACGCACGCACACACACACACACACACACACACACACACATATATATATATATATATATATATATATATATATAGGTACCGTGTGTCTATCTTAAAGGTGTACATAGGAATTTAACATGGGAAATCAGTTTTTTGTAATTTCCTGCTCGCCTAATTATTATAAGGACAAACGTGTCAAATAAAAGTTTTAGGGCATAAAATTCTGCATCTACATCGATAAACAGAATTACCTTTACCTGCTTTGTAACGACAGAAATTAAATATGAAAATGTCGAAAATTACGTTGAAAATATCGACAGCCATGGAATTAGACAAAAAATAAATAAATGCGAGACGTTCGATCTGTCACAACATTAGTTAACTTATTTGAAGTTTCTGACAATTTGATTTTGTCTCTAGTTTTATTGTCTGAAATGATTAAAAAATGAATATTTATGAAGAGCGTGTTTTCATAATTGCTAAATTCATAACAAAATTCGAAAAGACTGCTAACGTGTCATCAAAAAATACACGTTAGCCGTGTAATCAGAATATAGGACAAGCAGGAAAACATGCGTTACTGGAAGAAAGAGAGTTAGGAATAAGTGTAGACCTCTTCTGATTTATTGGAAATGAGGGGAATACATCACAGCATCATACGCAATATATAATTTTTAATAAATTTATATTATTTAAACAAAACTGTATTTTCTAACTTATTTATTAATCCAGTATAATATTTCTATTATTCTCATAATTAACGATGTTTTTTCAAATCAAATTGTCAAACTTCAAACAGGTTATTTACTTACGTTGTGACATAAAACGTCACGCATTTATTTATTTTTTGTTCAATTCCATGGATGTCGATATTTTCAACGTAATTTTCCACATTTTCATATTTAATTTCTGTCGTTACAAAGCATCTAAAGGTAATTCTGTTTATTGATTTAGATGCAGAATCTTATGCCCTAAAACTTTTATTTGACGCGTTTTTGCTTAAAATAATTAGGCGAGCAGGAAATTCCAAAAAACTGATTTCCCATATTAATCTCCTATGTACACCTTTAAAACAGACACACGGTATATATATATATATATATATATATATATATATATATATATATATATATATATATATATATATATATATATACATACATACATGCATACATACATACATACATACATACATCATCGTAAAAATAGTAAAAACGTGTTGTGGGGACCTTAATTCGTGCTTAATTACTGAAAACTTACCATCGAATTTTTGGCACGATTACATTACCTTCCTTACTACCTATGGTATGACGGGAGGTAAAAATATAGAAATTTGTTACAAAGCTTGTGGTACATATAGTATGTACTCGTTTAGTTTTGGCAATTTGATTTGAGCTTTTAGCGTTTATTATCAGTTCCGGCTAGAAATGGCTTAGGACGAAATGTGTGGCTGTTCGTAGTAGCAAAATATGAAAATGATCTGTCAGACTGGAGCAGGGCATGCAGTGGTACTTGTGCACAACTCTTTCTGCAGTAGAGCAGATATAATTACGACCTGTCATAGTTTTATTCGCCCGCGAGTTATTAATGGAGGGCCGTTTCGACGTGAAAATTATTCGCAATTTGTCGGTGCTACTTCAACAGGCTTCTTGTGCATTGTAATTGATTTAAGGGGCATAATGTTTTTACATTAACGTGAACGTGAACGTTAATTATAGTTCCAGATTATTTTTACTGATTTGCAAGGGAATTATATATTGTATGTGGGAGTGGGTGTGTTTCTTTGAGTTATTACAAGATTGTTTTAAAGCTGGTTTAAATATGTCAGCTATTTATCATTTTTGACTTTTATTTTTTCAGCCATTATTCGAGTATTACTGTTTAAGTACAAAATTAATATTTGTTGCATTGTATTTATCTTGTTTTCTATTTACTTTTTTACCTTTTGTCATTAATAATTAAGGGAGGTATTGTTTTTGTTCAATAAATCAATGGGGTATGTGACCATATTCGAATTTCAATATATATGTCATAAAATATAAAAACTGACCACTGTAGCTTCTCATTATAATAATAAAAACTAAATATTATTTTGTAATAATCTTGTTATTAACAATTTCATGTTTTGGAGAAGGAATATATGCCGTAAGTATGTTAAAATCGTGGACAAAGACAGATAGACTGCGAGAAGGAAAGAGACAGTTATAAATCAGCCTATCAGCGTCGCGTTTATGTTCTGGTACGTGTGTCAGGGAGTGGCATGGTCACATCTGGCTATAATTGTATCTTTCCCTCCCAGTCTAACCGTCTTTTTTCATGCTTCTACCATTGTCACGTCACAAATCCCTTCCCCAAATTTTTAATAATTATTTTCTCGTAAAGTACGGATAATTAATCGATATAAAAAAATACGGGTATTTTTTTTTCTCTAGTATCATATTATGTAAAAATTAAAATTTGGTCACAGCGCATTGTGGGCACGTTTTAGGGTCCCTAGAATACGAATTTCAAATATTATTTACTCATTTTCATTATTTATTCAGTGATTGTAATCATTAGTATTATACATTATTATTATTACGATGATGTCTGTGTATATGTATGTATGAATGTGTGTGTGTGTGTGTGTGTGTGTGTGTGTGTGTGTGTGTGTGTGTGTGTGTGTGTGTGTGTGTGTGTGTGTGTGCGCGTGTGTGTGTGGATGTGTGTGTGTGTGTGTATGTGTGTAACAAAATTTTCGTTCTACGATGACTAATACTACAATTCCAAAAATTATAATTCTTTCGTATTCCTTTTTTGTTGCATCCATATAAAGAGCTGATTAGATTTTGGTTATAATTGGTCAACCGGAAGTACCCTCATTTGAAGATTTTAACAGTTCTTTTTGAAAAAACTATGTTAAATATCATTTTTTCACATTTAATGTTATTATAAATATTAAAGAATATTTTATTCTCTATACGATTTGACTGCATTTTATACTTCATATTAAATGGATATAAAGTTAAAAAATTATAAAGAAATTAAATCAAGTGCAATTGACGTGTTTGTCTTATAATTTTAGTGGAAATATAGGACCTTTCTCTAAAAAAATTCTGTATGGAGTTTGTATAAAATACAAATAACTGCCGGAAGGTAATGTACTAGAAATAGAATCTTTTGCAAGGAACTTTCTGTATGAAATTTGTACAAAATACATAGAACTGACAGAACGTAATAGGCTGGCCATATCAGATTTTTTAAGTATGTGAATATGTTACAAAGATCTAAGGTTGGATTCTACGAAAATTATTCTCTTTTTGATGACATAATTCAGCTTTAAATATACGTATTATTTATGTCATCTACCTTGTATGTATCATACTGAGCCCAGTTAGTCATTGTCTCTGCCAAGAGACGACAGTTACTTCACACTGATGAGCTCCAATAAGAGAGAAACGCGGCTAGCATCTGAAAAATGACTGAGAGATTGATTCAGCAGATGCTGAAATCGTGTGATACATGGCGAGTTTTTTTCTAAGAATTTATAAGACTTTCTTCATTGAGTATACAAAATGTTTAAAAAAACGCATCTTGAGAACTGTAAGAGATACGAAATCGGTTATATTAGTAACTTAATTCATGTTTTAATATTATTCCATGAGATATAACCATTTGGACTGAAATGTAAGAAATGCAATATCTGCATGTCGTGATTTTTTTTCTTTGTTCTGAAAAGAAAAAAGTCTTGTGTTCGCCGCAGGCATTGCGTTTCTGGTTTTGCACACGGACTTAAATTAAATATTAACGCTACGCAAACGGATGTTCTTGAGCAAAAATAAAAGTAGCTAACCACAAGCTGCATAATAGCAGTAATGCCGGTAAAAAATGCTCCCTGCAGTTGCTTTCCTATGCTATGCTGCAAATATAACACGCCAAGAATTATGGTAATTGTTATTACACTCCTATGATGCATTTATTAACTCTAAAAGATTTATTTTTATGGGAAGTAGGTAATTTTTAATGCTTCATTTAGCTTTATGTTGTTCTTGATTTATATGACTTTTACTAGTTATTTATAACTATTTTAGTTAGCAAAAAAAGATAACTTTAGAATACATACCAGTAAAAATAGAGACTATGAAAAAATTCATGGTAGTGTCTTACAGGCCTATTCTACTTGAAATATGTATAACGATATCGTTACCATACGACTGTCGCTAAGCATTTGGTTGAACGGCTTTAATAAAGATAAATGCCAAAAAGGCATTCTACTAATCATATCATTATCGAGTTATCGTTATGATGAGTTTAACGATAATATCTAACTTCATGTTGATTTTGACAGAATAAATTTATATTTGTTTTTCAATTCAAATTTGACATTGTTCAAATTTGAAATTTTCATCTTACATAGAATTATTTATTATTCTCACCCTCGTTTTACAGTTTACACGCTCCATATCTACTTGCGCCGTATGAAATTTGATATAAGTATATGTCTATAAAATGATCAACAATAATTTTGTAGATTTCTATTAATAATATGATTATTAATGATTGACTTAATACCACATATGAATCTTTTTCTACTGATATCCTCCTTGCTACAAATTCTGATAGCTTCCATGAGCAAAAAAAAAAATGCAAAGCTGCCGTCATCAGAATTGAAAACAAAATATTTATGTGCATTCATATGTAATATAATACGCATAAATAATAATTTATAAATAATTTTTGGCAAACCATCACTTCAACGAGTTCCTCATTTATGGTGATATTTGCGTAAATAAATCTCTACATGCTTCTCTACTCATCAAAAAAAAAATCTAAAATTTTCCTCCGGTACAGTAAAAGGACGATTACATAAAATGTCATATTAAAAAATGTAATGATATAATATCTTGCTCAGATACAATTAATAATATATCTTCTTCAGCCATTTTTACTTTTGTTTTCAAAATATATCTAACTTTACAACTTCAACGAGGCATGTGAACTTGTCGTTCATAAACGACATAAAATAACGACAAGTAACGATACGTAACGATAAATAAATTAGTAGAATAGGGTTTTGGCCAAAATCATTATTATAACTACATGTCGCCTGGTAACGACTCGTAACGATACATATTTTTTTAGTAGAATAGGCCTGTTAGTCATTTCTGTATGTGTGCGTTCATGGAATATCCCATGGTAAAATTAAACACAGTCAAATGATTGATGAACAGCTGGGCGATGGTCAACTGTCAAACGGGCAATAACCAAATGGGCGGCGGAGAACTGGGCGATAATATTTATTTATGTATTAAGGGCATAATCAAAAGATTGTAGCACGGGGGAATGTTTAAATCTCGACGCGTAGCGGAGAGCTTTAATTTTCCCGAGTGCTATAATCTTGATTATGCCCGTGGTACATACAACGTTTTATTTTAATTTGGTTCTCGAAATTCAAGGATTCAATGGGTATATATTCGGTATCGTTGTGCTGGCGTTGTGAATTTTAAGTATGCTGTGTATTCTAGCTATATTGTTTGTTTATATCAAATTTTAATTTAGTGTCAAATGAAAATGGAAGATATCGATTATTCAAAAGAAATGTCGAATGAATTTGACGCTGCCCAGAGCAAGTTGGTTTGACAGAAGTGAAAAGACGTAAACGAGAAAGGATACGAATAGTTTTATGAGCAGTTCAAAAAATGTGATTTATCGAATTTATTATGTTGTCTGACATATATCTAAAAACGACGATTTTGACGTTTGACTGACTGTTGCTTGGGCAACTTTATAAGCTCTCGGGCGATAAAAGCCAAATTGCCCACGTTTTTGAGGGCGGATAAACAAGTTTATGATTCCAAAATAAAATAAAATAATAAATGTGCGGGCTCATATTTACTTTATGGGATGTGGAAATCTTATATTCCTTAAATGACAGTTTTCGAGCTCCTAAGCCAAAAACTGCAGTTACTGAAAAGAATATTGGTCTTGGCTGCAATACTTCTTGACTTGGAAGGTGATTGGAAATAAGAAAATACTGGATATCAGTCAAAAATCAATTTATTTTTCGCCTCTATCGGTTTCGACACCTCATATGTCTTCTTCAAGAGGTGAAAATATAGTGTTTAAGTAAAATTAATAAATACATATTATGTTTAATAAATAACATAATTTACATACAATGGTCGTCAAAAATTTAAAAAAATAAATAAATAAATACATTAAAAAACTCTCGTGTCGTCAGATGAATTTTGATAAAAAAAATTAATCACTTCGAATTAACAATATTGGTTTTGTTCAGAACATGATTAAAAAGGACCGGCATGTTACTCTCAGGAATATTCAAGCAACTTTAAAGATTAGTGTGAAAGCAATTGAAACCATTTTAGACCAACATTGAAATAATGGGTCATTCGCCGTATAGTCCAGCCCTGACACCTAATGATTTATTTTTATTTCCACGTGTAAAGGATAAGTTACGGGGTTTACGTTTTACATCGGCCGAAGAAGCTGTTGACGCATTTAAAAATTAAATAAAGAACCAAACGCGGGAAGATTGGAAAAAATGCTTTGGAGATTGGTTTTCATGGATGCAAAAATGTATTGATTGTGGAGGGGAATGCCTTGAAAAATTATAAATAAATGTGTTTGGCAGCTAAATTATGTTATTTACTAGGCTCAGCGGAAAGTGAACAGCCCTTGTAATATTGAAAATATTAAGTTTTATATTATTATTTTGTTCATGTTTTTATAATTTTATTTATTATTTATTATTTTTTCTCGATATTTTGAAGTAATAATGGTAAAATAACTGACTCCATTTACATTTATAAAATAAATAAATAAATAAATAAATATATCATCACGGCATATTACCCATTGCTGGGTGTGCCAATCTGCTTTGTACGCAGATATCGGTAATGATGATGACATATTTGTACCGTGCGGGCGTTTACCAGGCATCACCTCACGGGCACTCATTGCTGGCGTGAAGAGTGCACCACAGGGGTCAATTTTGTGCCATTTAAAATTCGAAATATTTGGCGTCGGTCGGGATCGAACCCGGTTCCCCAGATTGGGGTCTCGTGGCCGCGTGCCTGAGTGTCTGGTCGCGAATTTACATGTATTACTTTATTTATAATAATATTTATACATATTCATTTTGGCACCCTTAAAAGTAAAGTTCTGCGCACGCCTATACAGCTAATTATAACTTGACAATCAATATTTTCAAAATCAAAGTAATGTCTCTATCCTTTGATGTATTCTTGTGTAATCTTTCAATACAATCTAGATGAAATGTGATCTCCGCTTATGTGCCAGCTTTTCTCTTTCATCTTTACATCTCCTGAGCATGATTACGGACTAGTGTCCGGTGATACGCGTTGAAAGGTGGCAATTACAGTGGTGAGCCGGCACCATAACCAGCACCCCTCTGGTAGCCGTAGGGGAGCTAGGCTACTCATTATAGCACCTACCGACGAGGGGTAATCATCATATACAACAGGAATGTTACAGGCTAGAATGTTGAATGGGACCTATATAAAGGGATGAAGGGAGATACAATATATAAATGTAAATTAGTAAAACCAATATATCTATGGTTTCTAAATACAGCGACATCCACTTTCAAACAGTATCTTGGTTACAAGTTTTTACATTGCAACGTTTCTACAAAAACGTCCTAAAAAATTATTAATTAATATGTAATTACTTATCAATGTTTATTTTTCTGTTAACATCAAGTAAAAAAAATCTGATGTGGCCAGCATATTACCTTCCGTCAGTTCTATGTACTTTGTACAAATTCCTCACAGAAAGTGTCTTGCAAAAGATTCAAAATTTTCAGTACTTTACCTTAAGTCAGTTTTATGTATTTTGCACAAATTCCATACAGAAAGTTTCAATATTTCCAGTAAAATTATAAAACAAACATACTATGTCAATTGTAGGGTACCTTTAGAACCAGGGTATGGCCATGGGCCAAAATTGCCGCCATTGTCGGTAATTCATTTCCTTATTTATTTGTAATAAATGTGATACTATATTATAAAAGAATATTAAATTATCACACTGTGAATTTATAAAGGTAATAAAAATTCATTAATTTAAGAGGTACACAATTATTATTAATATTTACATTTAGAGGTTATGTAGAATATATGACATGGGTTGTTATTATCACATCCAATTTAATATCTGTAGTTCTCATTTACATAATAATTGTATATTCTAAACTTACCTTTTAAAATTTAAATGATTGTGCTTAATATTGGTAATTTATAGTTGTTTTCTGTATGTCAGTAATCGTGGTGGGAATCTTAAACTACACAAGTAAATAAAATAAAATATATTACTTACACTATAAATACGTATTAAAATGATAATTAAATGTGTTTCATTAAAATAAAACAAATATCCACGAAAATACATAATAATTTGCACAAGAACAACACATATAACAGATGTCCCGGTAATGGCGGACGAAACGTGAGCCACGCCATGGCCATACCCTGGTTATAAAGGTACCCTAGTCAATTGCACTTGACACTGCCATCTGTCAATCAGAATTTTCTTAATGTAGTAGATGTTTCCATTTTTATAGCAAAACTGGCTGTTTTATGAAATTTTATTTCTTTATAATTTTTTAACTCTATATATCTATTGAATATAAAGTATAAAATATAATCAAATCGTATAGAGAATAAAATATTCTTTAATATTTATAATAACATTAAATATGAAAAAATGATATTTAACATAGTTTTTTCAAGAAGAACTGTTAAAATCTTCAAATGAGGGTACTTCCGGTTGACCAATTATAACCAAAATCTAATCAGCTCTTCATTTGGATGTAAAGAAGAGAAATGCGAAAAAATTATAATTTTTGGAAAGATGGTATTGGAGTTATGCGATCCGAAAGAATCGTCACCCACACATATGCATACATACATCCATCCATACATACAGACATCATCGTAAAAATAGTAAAAACGTATTCTAGGGACCCTAACACGTGCTTATTCATTAAAAACTCATCATCGAATTTTTTGACCAAAGACAATACCTTCCTTACCTAAAGGTGACGGAAGATAAAATTTCTAATATTGAAACATGATCCTGAATTAAATTAAGTTACAGAAATCATAACAAAGAGGAAGTTATTTTTTTACAGAATAATTAATGAAGTGTAAAATTTGTTTTCCAAAATCGACATTAAAGTACAAAATATCATTCCACAAAGTTGCCAAAATAGTAACTAAAGTAAAACTTTAGAGACTCTTGTGTAATTTTTACATACTCAACTATCAAACTTGAATTACTCCAAATGTCTAACTTCAAAATATTTAAAACTATAAATAGTATAGAAGACAGTTTTCAATTACAGCCTGACATAGAAAATATATTAGCTTGGTCTACAAAATTTAAATTATTTTTTAATGTCAATAAGTATAAAGTGATGTCATATACAATGAAAAGAAATTATTTCCTATCTAATTATTCAATGGATAACTTATTACTTGAAAGGGTAAAATTATATAGGGATATTCATACTACTATTAAAAGTTCATATAAAGCTCTTGGATTTATCATTCGCTGTTCCAAACATTTTCACAAACTATTCACTCTCAACTCCTTGTTTAATTCTTTGGTTAGATGTAAATTAGAATACTGTAACATAATCTGGTATCCAATATATCAAAACCATGTAAACGCCATCGAGGTTATTCAAAGAAAATTTGTAAAATTTTGCTGGCGTAAAATCAACGGATACCCCACAAATAGTTATTCTTACACTTATTCATTAATTGAATTTGGAATTACATCATTGGAGAACCGCTATAGAATGCAGTCAGCTATCTTTTTGCATAAGCTTGTCAATAATATTGTTGATGACATTAACTTACTGGCTTTTGTCAATTTCTATATACCTAGAATTAATTCCAGGCATCGAACTCTTTTTAACTTTAAAATGACAAAATGTAATTATGAACTAAGACCACCGATCCGTCGCTTGTGTTTTTATTATATTCACAAGCCGCATAACCCAATTGATTTATCTTCAAATTCTTTGGCAATATTCAAAAACACATTAACTAGCTACTTTTTGTCAAATTGATTTTCTTTCACGAATGTACCATCCTACATCAACAAATTAATTATTTATCTATTTCTGTATATACAAATGTTTATTATTCATGTTTTATTCATCATAATGCTATTACTTTCGAATAATTATTGTATTTTATTTGTAATAGTTTTTCTAACCCTCAGTAATTGGGATATATATATATATATATATATATATATATATATATATATATATATATATATATATATATATATATATATATATATATATATATATATATATATATATATTTCTTTCACTGGATATTCTGTATTCATATCAATCAACTCAATGAAGACTACGTCTAACTAAACATTTGTAAGTTAGTGGTAAACTGGATGAATGTCTAAAGAAATAAATGATGTTTGTGCTGTTAAAGTATTTGACAGATCATTACATTCTTTACGCGTTGTCTACATTTGACATCATTGTTTTAATATGTGTGTAAACTGTAAACTATCATAGATTAGTAAATTGTTATAATGCAGTAAACCTTATTCACAAATCTATGTATTAAACACTAAAATTTTCGGGGAAGCCATACTTTAATGATTGCTGACCTTATAATTTAATAACACAAGAATTATGAAGGTAAATAAGAAATTAAAACATATATCATTACTCACATACGAAATGCAAATAGTATGACAGACCCAATACTTATTATCGTTACTCACAATGATTTGATGCCCTCCTTATTGGGTAAGACATAATTGACACCCCGACACTCTTCTATATAAGGAAACCCTTTTTTCTCAGTGGCGTACGAGAACAACAAAAAGAACTCTTTAATAAAAATAATATAGCTAGAGTTAATTTAATGTTGATTTCGTTTATTTGCAAAAAACCTTTTCAATTATCCAAGACTGCATTAACACAGTAATTACAATCCTTTGCTTAGTGAATAATCCACGATTCTTAAATGATTAATGCGCGAGTAAATACATTATAGCATTTATACTCATCGCCAAAATAATAATATTGATTACTAGTGGATGCTTTTAAATAAAACGTGTTACAGAGTTTCCATATAATACGAATTTGCGTGTTATGTTTTAATGTATTGTTAAATTATATCCCTTTTATGTTTAAAATTATTTAGCAAAAACAGTTATTCACTAAAAAACACAAATGAAAATTTCCAATAACAGTCAAAATATACATAAATATTATTCATAGTTCATATTTTTCCAATGTTAAATGTTTTTTACATTATACTCGTATTACATACATGCCTGTTACGTTGTAACATATTTTTTTCTGTCACAAAACTGCACAATGCTTGCGTTCAGCCGAGATAGCGCTAGCCTACTAAAAATTAGCGCTAGATGCGTACTAAACGATATTTATTTTGTTGAACCTAGCACACGAACGCAAATTAAAATAAAATATATCAGATGACATAACTATTATCTGACAGTTCTACCTGTCTAGTATTGAAAACTCAAAGACATAAATTTTAATAAATCTAATATTATTACTTAAAATGTTACAGGATATACTTGATTGTTCCTTGTATTTTGACACTTTGTGACTGTGTTCTGTACAACGAATACTTAACCTCGAAATGAAAGTACCTAAACACAACAAAGTAATACCAAAGATGATGCGTGCAACTCCCTGTCATTTCGCTAGATGTCTTAGCGAAATATTTCTCGCTAGCTATTCCTTCTAGCGCTGAATCAGCGCTAGCTAGCGCTAATCCGGCTGAATCCGAGCAATGTATGCAATTACTACACTGCTACTTTAGGTGTTCCTCAAGGTTCAACTTTTGGACCATTGTTGTTAATTTTATCTTTAAATATTGCCGCTATTATAAAGAATTCTTAACTATGACTGTATGCTAATGATTTAAAAATTTATAAATAATATTTCAAGGAATACTTTTTACGAGAAAATGAAATTAAACGCTAAATGAATAACGTAAAAGGCGAACGAAATAAGGACATGATTTTAGATAAAACTTCATTAATTTCAATTCTTTGAACATGCTGTATTCTTTTTGACCCAATTGAAACTCAGCTCAGAACATAACTGAGTTGAGATGAATTGAGTTGTAATGTGTGCAAAAAGAACAAGTTTAATTCCATATTATCACTTCCTTCTTTACCGGTAGCGTAACAGCTGTCAAAATTTTTGACTTATTTTCTGATCTGTGATACTGTTTATAAACGAAAAATGGATAATTTGACTATTTCACTCATAATTTTATAAGCCAATCCAAATTCAGGATTCTACCTAGTTACCAAGTTTCATTTTGACAAAACACCGTCACAAAAAATTTCTTGTACCCTTTAAGCCAATAAGATGTCGTATTTTTACAAGTAAGTGAGTTTTGATAAGCGAATTTTTTTTGACGTTTTAGAAACATATTGTATACGTACCTGTCAAAGTGTGTATATTTTCAATGTTATCAGTTTTTATTAAAAAAGAGATTTGGACAGAAATCTATTTAAAACGTTGAAAAAGTAAACTTAAATATAACACCTCAAAACACAATAAAAATTACAAGATTTTTGTCAAGAAAAAAATTATATAAATGATTACCTGATCTTTATTTTGGAAATAGTCATCCGAATACCATTCGTGGTTAAATTTTATCCTGGAAAAATTTTCCGATTGCTTTACTCGAGCCTGTTGCCAATTTATCTCGTGACATTGATAAAAATTCACTCGTTTGACAACTCGTGATTTTTTTGTCAATGCCACTCAATAAATTGCTAGGCAACCAGCTCTCGTAACAATCTAAAAACATTTAGGGAAAAAATTTACCACTTATATTATATATGAAAATATATTGCTGTATATATGTAGTGTAACATCGGAAAAAGGGGAAGTGAGTTTATTCAGAACAACTCAGATCAGTTGTGTCAAAAAGAACTACGATTTCCTGAGTTTATCTGAAGTGATCTGAGATGAGCTGAGATTTTGTGTAAAAAGAATACAGCTAATATTGAATAATTTTTTGGAAACAGCCATGCTGATATGTCATATTAATTTGTATATATTTTTTATATTTTCTTTCTGTATTGCCCCCAATTTCGTGTGCGCCACTGGCCTGAAATTACTCTTGGTCGGCAACGGCTTCCAATCCGACGAAACAAGCCAGCCGCTTAAAAACGGGTTATTGTAATAATAACAGTGTGAAACCTTCCTTGTGGATTGTGTTAATTCGTTTATTGGTTTATGCAAAGCTGTGCCCCTCTTTCGCCGGCACTGCTGCTGCCCAGGGCGTCCCATGCAAATTCGTCCTCCTGTGCTTTAATTGCCCACCCCAACTGATTCTCTCTCAAGATGAATTGGCTCGGAAACCATTAAATTGTAAATTTGGTTATTCCGGCCCTGATGGAAATGTTTTTAAATTAATTTTTGGCGGTGTGCTTAAAGAGTTGATTACTTGTTTTTACCATATAACTCTTTTGAGATGTATTTAATTCTGGATTTATATGCGAGTACATCGTATATGCTTTGGGAGTTATTGTAATTAAAAAAGGTGCTCAAAGAAAATTGCCAGGTATGTAACGGGCACTGGCGCCGCTAAAATCGTTATAACCACTATGGAAATTATCACAACGCGTCTGTCAGTAAATATGTCAAAAAGACAACAAGATTTCAAAATGCTTTCCACGCTTCAAAATACATGCATACAGTAGAATCCAAAAACATGAATATGCCAGATAATTGATCTGTCATAATTCCATAATACAAACTTGGTGTTTTTTTACCTCCCGCTACCCTTGGTAAGGGAGGTATAGGGATCGTGTTAAAATCGCATATCGAGATTTTGGTAAATGACCACGTTTTAAGGTCCCTAGAATCCAATTTTGACATTTTCACGATGAAGTCTGTGTGTGTGTGTGTGTGTGTGTGTGTGTGTGTGTGTGTGTGTGTGTGTGTGTGTGTGTGTGTGTATGTGTGTGTGTGTGTGTGTGTGTGTGTCTGTCTGTGTGCGTGCGTGCGTGTGTGTGTGTGTGTGAGTGTGTGTGGTTCCTGTTTACGCTCTAACTCAAATACTATCATTCAGAAAATTTTGAAACCTTGTATTTCTACCTTATTCTAATGGAAAGAGACCATTAGATTTTGGTGTATATCAGATAACCGTGCGTGCGTCCGTGCGTGCGTGTATGTGTGTGTGTGTGTGTGTGTGTGTGTGTGTGTGTGTGTGGTTCCTGTTTACGCTCTAACTCAAATACTATCATTCAGAAAATTTTCAAACCTTATATTTGTAAAAATAGGGTTTTCACTTACATATATATATATATATATATATATATATATATATATATATATATATATATATATATATATATATATATATATATATATATATATATTAAATTATTATTAAATTATTAAATATGAACAATTTATTTTTTATTTTTCAAAACATCCAAAAAATACATAACATAAGAAATTCTAAAATATAAACATTAACCTTAGCGACCAACGCCAAGTATATACATATTTTTTAATATGAAACTAGCGGCTAGATGCCAGGACACTACATATTTCTACAGTGTGTTCAAAAAAATTCCTAACTCGAAGTAGGCTATGAAGAGAGAAACGTATGTCTGATCATTATTCATTTCAAAACTCAAGTTGTCAAAATTGATCTTGAAATGTAATTTTAAAGAGAAAAGACAATAAAGAAGGATGCAGTATATAGACATTCGCCGTTTTCTAAATTGTTTCCATTTGATTTCTTTACAAAACATTTTTGACAGTATCTTATGTCAAATTGAGATTTAATTAATTGACATACGTTTCTTTGTACATAGCCTACTCCGAGTTAAGAATTTTTTTGAACACACTGTACTTTATTCTAATGGGAAGAGACCATTAGATTTTGGTGTATATCAGATAACCCGAAATGGCACTTTATTTGAAGCTCAAAATAGATTTCTCTTCGAAAAATACCTTCAAATGGCACTTTTTGAAGATTTTTGTTATTATAAAAATTAAAGATTATTAAATTTTCTTTAGATTTGCATAAATACTTTTTCTATATATTTTATGGATAAATTTATAAAATTATCTATAATTTTAATCCCGGAGCCTACGGTTTAACCAAGCAAAACTACTCGGTTACACAGTTCATATCTCGAATGTATGTAAGTGACAGATGAATTTCACTGTCAAAGAACTAATCATTTCAAATTAATAATAGTAATGTTTTAAAAAGAAAATAGTAAATAGAACCTTAGTTACATGGAATAGATCTTAATACAGTTTCCGCAATAACTAAATATATAAGTATGTATACTTAAATCAATAAAAATTAAATAGCGAGAGGTATAGTGTTGGCCACATCAGTTTTTTTTTCTCTCCTAATATGATATGTTTCACGTAAATTCAATAATGTGTAACGAATGTTTTTTTTATCCTTTTGCGACAGTTACGCAAAGCATAAAAATAATATCACATGTGCAATAGTTTGAAATTTGTTGACTATATAGTTAAATTAAATTCGAAATGTCAGTAGTAAAATGGTATAAGTTATGAGAGAACGTTAAAAATAATATCAAGAGAAATTTTTCACAAGAACATAATATACTTTTATGGACAAGTTCTTTCACACTTTCTACATCTAGTACTATATCAATTTCTTTCACAAATATACTGCTCCATATTTCAACAATTTTATGGGGCATCAACCTAAGAAGAACAACTTTGAGATAGTATAGAAATATTGCAATTTTAAAATACATAACAAGTATTATTGTTTAGTTTCATACTGACGACAATTTTGATGAATATCACTTATTACCTTCATCGCAATTTTACTATTTAGTTTATCATCCAGTGCTTTATTTTATCATCTAAAAGCCTTGTTATTGAGAAGTTTTCGTCTTTTTGGCTGTAAGGTGTAGCTTCATGTAAGAAACATCTGATAACTAATCTATAACATTTTATTTCGTTTTCATAATTTACCAGTCAAAAAATACGTGGCGCCCATCCATCCTCTTTTGGGTTGGTCACTTAATTTTAACCCCTCCCTTCTCCACTATATAAAAATTAGAATATCTCGAGTGCGTACGTGGTTCATCACCCTTTCGCCGTACGACAAGTACCTACGTTACAGTTTTAAAAATCTATTTTTCGATTAGCGAATTTTACTCTAATTTTGGTTTATTTCTTAAAATATAATCTACTCTAATCCAAGTAACTACCATTTTTGATAATAAAATGAAGATTAAATTTTAAATACCGAGATAGAATATTATTCAATAATCAAAAAATGAGGATTAGCATAAACTTTTTTGTAAATCGTTAATTTTTATTAATCCAAATACATACCTACATATTTACTTATGGTAGAAACTGTATTGATTTCCTTTCCTATTGTTCTTTTTACTTTTTTTTTCTAAAACAATACTATTATTAATTTGAAATGATTAATTCTTCGACAGTGATATTTATCTGTCAGTTATATGCATTTGAATAACTGCGTAACCAAGAAGTTTTGTATGTTTAAAGCGTAGGCCTCGGGATTTAAATTATATATAATTTTATAAATTAATCCATAACGTATGTGGAAAAGGTATTAATGCAAATCTGTAGGAAATTGAATAATCTTTAATTTTTATAACATTAATCTAGAAAAAATAACATTTAAATGTATTTTTCGAAAAAAAAAGTATTTTAAGCTTCAAGTAAAGTTCCGTTTATCCTATTTACACCAGAATCTAATGAGCTCTTTCTATAATAAAAAAAGTTGGAAATACAAGGTTTCAAATTTTTTTGAATGATGGTATTTGAGTTAGAGTGGAGGATACACATACATACATGCACACACACACATACACACATGCACACATACACACATGCACACATACACACATGCACATATACACACAGACATCGTCGTGAATATGTTAAAATTGGATTCTAGGGACCTTAAAACGTGCTCATTTACCAAAATGTCGATATGCGATTTTTAGCACGATCCCTACACCTCCCTTACCAAAGATAGCGGAATGTAAAATTGAGATATTCCTTGAATTATTTTTCTATTGAAGTTCTCTTAACTAATAATAATTAACAAGGAGCACACAAATTCATCTATTCTAACATATTTATATCATGTTTAAATGTATCAAATTTCAATAAGATCTCCTTCGGTTTGATGGTCTCATCGATTACCTCTAAATCCGTGACCTGCACTTAGTGCTTAGTGGTGGCCTCCGGTTAAACGTATTTCACACCGCACGCCCTGGTATTAGCTTACCAAGCGTTGTGTCGTGACTTTTCTCACCGGAATCTGATTTCTCATCCCCGGACAACGAACAAACACTTTCCCATACTGAAAAATCTATTTATACACGAAGCCGATGTCAGGGATCAATAGGTGATGTTAGCATCCGTGATGGAATTTCAAAAGAATCATGGCCGGATTCAAATAAGCCGAAATTAGAAGATTTTTGATAGTGCAGGAGGAGGTAGTTTTGAATATGAGTTTATTATTATGTTATTAAATTGATAGGTAAATAAGTTTAAGCAAAGGCGTTATCACATGTGATTAGTCTCTGTTCTCAGGCATGCTGCTTGCTATTTCTTCATTTTTTATCGAACAGTCACTTCCTAGCGGGTAGCACCGAAAATTTCTGCAAACAAATATAACCAAGGTAGCTACGAAAAATAAATGCATGGCAAATAAAAGTACATCCTTAGGCAGCATGGCAGTTCTTGTTACAATTCGTTATCTGTTATCAGTAATTTCCCATGCAGTTTTAAAATACGCACGTCGTACTGAAAATGCAGTTAACAAGAGAAAATTTCGTACCCAGGATATTTTACAATTTTAAAAGTTTGCTCTGCCCAAAGCAATGCGTCGAAAAGCTTCGAGTTGCTTTTGGAAATAAAGGACCTAGTATGAGGTCTGTTCACAGCTGGTACAATGAATTTAAACTTCATCGAGTTTCTCTCAATGACGATTTACGCGAAGATCGGCCAATTTCTGCAGTTACGGATGAAAACATAGTTGCTATTCGTACAATGGTTAAAGGAGACAACCGTATCACATACAAAATTATACAGGCTACTTTGGGCATTGAAATGACCGCTATAAATAAAATTTTGCTCGATCATCTAAAGGCAGGAAAGTTTGTTACCGTTGGACACCTCATAATTTAAATGATGGTCAAAATCAACATTATGTGGAATGGTGTATTAAAACATTTAAAAAGTACAACGAAGGTAAATCTAAAGCAGTGTATGATATTATAACAGGTGATGAATCATGGATGGATGCATTTAAACCTGAAACAAAACAACAATCAGCTCAATGGATCTTTCCAACAGACCCCAATCCTGTCAAAGGAGAACCAGTTCGAATTGTTCGTACAAAAATGATTGCTTCCTTTTTCTCAAAATCCGGTCCTACTGTTGCATTAGAAGATAGGAAAACAGTAACTTCTAATTGGTATATAACAATTTGTTTGCCACGGCTGTTAGAAAAAGTGCGTGAAAATAGGCCTCGAAATAAACTAGTATTACATCAGAACAATGCATCCTCACATACTGTTGTACAAACTAAAGCCTATGTAAAAGAATCAGAGGTGGAATTACTGGAGCAAACACCATACAGTCCTGAACTTGAATCTTATGATTTCATCCTATTTCCTAAATTAAAGGAAATAATGTGTGGTTTCCGATATACAAGTGCAAATGAAGCGGTTGAAGCCTTCGACAACATGGTCTCTCAAGTGTCTCAGAAGAATGGAATTCTTGCTTTAACGATCAGTTTTATCAAATGCATAAATGTGTTGAGTTAAAAGGATAGTATTTCGAAAAATAATTTCTGGAAAATGTTTTCTATCAATAGCTTGCAGAAACTTTCGGTGCTACTCGTCTATTCTTTTTACTTCCTTGTACAAAGTAAAGGAAGTATTATATTCGCGAAAAATTTCGGTTTTCAGATTTCAACGGAAATATCCATTTTGACATCAAATAAGAGTTTTAGAGAATTCAATTCTGCGTCTAGCTCATCAAGTAATATTAAATTAGCTCTTTGTATAAGCGAAATATGTAAATTTAAAATTTATATACTTTTTGGTTTTTGTAATGAAGCTTACTATGGATTAGGACAAAAAAATAAAAAATAGATGTTAATGTCAAATTACGTCAAATACGTGCAATTTTATAATTGAGTATATACTTCATATTAGTCTCGCGTGCAAGGAAGTCGTGTGGTGTCCACATCAGATTTTTTCTATATATAGTTTCTCCTCTGGTTCTCTGCACTAAGCATTATTCTCTTGTAAAAAATTCCTTGATATAAATACGTAGTTTTATCAATTATAATTCTACTTGAACACACGCATTCACAATATTCTAACTATATTGACAGAAAGGTGTATTAAACTTTGAAAAAAACACCATAATTTTTTTTATTTCTTTCCTAATTATTATCTCGAACATAATCTTGCCCCCACAAAAACTTTTGGAAACGTGGACGAAACTCAGTGATCCCGTCATGAGAATTATCATGCAAAAAGTAAATATCTGTAATCCGAACGTCAACAGGATGGTTTTTGCATGGCTAGCTAGGATCAACAATGCCGCTAAAATTCGGATATCACCTAATTTGAGAACTGTCACATTGCGTTATTATAAGTGATGTTTATTACTCCAACACACCAGTAGTGTTTTTGCCCGACATTGGGATGGGACATTTGATATGCGAAAGAGAAATTACAATTTAAATTGCTTATTCGGATTTCTAATAATAGTAGAGTAAGTTAGTTATTCATCATTACCAGGGCCGGATTGGGAAGATTCAGCGGCCCGGGAAAATGCTATCATGATCAGCCTCATCTCCAGTTTCTTTAAAATTTATAATTATATTGCCACAAAGTAATAAATTAGTTTTGGTGTTGGATAATACGGTTTTTTTGCCTACATAGAAATTGAACATTTATAAAAGATGTCGAAATATAAAAAAACGCTCCTAAAAATGGTATTTAAAATATAGAACATTCTGTAGTTAAGAAAATAACATCTAGTTTCGTTTAAAAGTTGTAGACAATATTAAATCATTAATATATGAAGAGTGAGGAAAATTCTGAAGCAAAAAAATTATGTGATCAAACCTAATCTTGAAAACGAAGAAAATAAAGCATTGAAAGATAACATATCCAATATTCTACCCGCAGATAATGGAAGTGTTACTTACTGTTATTGGATACCAATTTATATGATCAGAAAATAGAAGAGCTTCTGAATCAAGGATATTATAAGAAACTTGGAAAACATTCTACTACGTCTATAGAAAACAAAATGTACCGTGCTATTAAGAAATATAAAGAATTATATTGCGTTTACAACAAGAACAGATCTCACTTTTCAAAAATCCATAAGAAAGATTTAAGCATCTCAGAAACCCGTCAAAAGTTTTATAAATTCTCCTATCACAATTTCTATTACCAATCATTCAGCCACTTCAAGGAAAAAGAACATCATATGTGAAGCATTCAAAACATTTTGTAGAACTTTTGAGCTAAAACCACAAAATCTTCTTGTCATATTTCCAAGAAAAACATGGATATTTTGTACAAGAAGATGGTTTGCTGATGGGTTCTTCTCAGTTATAGCCAATTTATACAAGGAATTTTGTGAAGAATTAACACTAGATACAGCCAATATAAGACCTAAACTTTGGCTTAGATATGTCGATGATATTTTATATTAGGTTCACAATGGAGAAAAAATCTCATGGAGTCCTTCCGTTCTTGGATGTTTTAACAGAGAAAACGAATCATGGACTAGTAACATCAGTCTACCCTACCGTAAACCAACACACCGACACCGGACAATACCTTAACTATAATTCCAATCATTAAAAATCTACAAAGTAGGAAATTATCAGAACCTCATATATTCGACCTCGGACTATATCTGCAACACCGAAAGAAATTTTGCCAAGAATTAGAAAAAAAATAAAAACGATCTAAATATGAACGGTTACCCGGTGAAGTTAATTAGGTGATGCTACGTACTCAAATTTTAGTTTGTAATCACCGAGCGGCAGCCTCAAAAAGCCGCGGCGTCTCGGGAAATTCCCGATTATCCCGACTGGCCAATCCGACCCTGCTCATTAAATTTACTCAACTCATAAAGCAGAGAAAATTTTATTATAACGCATAGAAAACCGCGCCGATTTAAAGCAATTTCTTCAGTGGCCCATATTTTATTCTTTGGTCTCCGGGTTAAATTGTTGTAGTAAAGTTGAGGAAGCATAAAGCAGGTCCTTTGGTCTTTAGATAAAGAGCACAGTTTATTACAAGGAAATCCACGATTATGCATAAATCGGCAATTCGGTATTCATTTCGAGTAGACAAAGAAGCCGCGGTAGTTAAAGGTAGATGAATATCTTCCGTCCATAAACTTGATTGCTGGATGTGAGATGGCCCACTTACCGTTCCGTCTCTGCCTTGCCTACAAGGGAAATTTAACTTGTTACAGATATTTAACCCAGTTTTAAATATCTCCCTTGGTTTTTAAAATATCATTATTTATGTGGAGTTTAAAAATTTAAAACAATATTTTATGCTACTTAATATATTGAATGAAACTTTGTTCAATTATTAATTTGTTACAGGGTATAAGCAAATAGTTATTCATTTAAATACACTTTTGACACATACCTACATAACTTGTATGACGTCAGACATTTAATAATATTCGCGCCTACTAAAGAGTAAATCAAAAGCTAAAGTTGTAAAGCGTATATTGCCGGATAAATTATCAAATAAATTATTGTAATATTCCGTAAATTAGCAAATTTTGTTTTTGTAAATTATCAGATATCATATGGGAGGTATAGGGATCGTGATAAAAATCGCATATCGAGATTTTGGTAAATGAGCACGTTTTAAGGTCTCTAGAATCCAGTTTTCACATTTTTTTTAAACCTCTCGACAGGATTAAATCCCAATTACAGAGAGGTTTACACATACAAACATCCATGCCTTAGTGGGATTCGAACCCAGAACCCCTAGCGTACTCACTACGAGCCGTTGCTCTAACCATTCGCCACCGGAGCCGACACGATGATAAATAAATAAAATAAATATATCATCACGGTATATTACCCATTGCTGGGTGTACCAGCTGCTTTGTACACAGAATTCGGTAATGATGATGACATATTTTTTGTACAGTGCGGGCGTTTACCAGGCGTCACCTCACAGGCACTCATTGCTGGCGTGGAGAATGCACCACAGGGGTCAATTTTGTGCCATTTAAAATTTGAAATATTTGGCGTCGGTTAGAATCGAACCCGGTTCCCCAGATTCGCGACCAGACACTCAGGCACGCGGCCACGGGACCCCATAATATAAATATATCATCACAGCATATTACCCATTGCTGGGTATGCCAATCTGCTTTGTACGCAGAATTCGGTAATGATGATGTCTGTGTGTGTATGTATGTGTGTGTGTGTGTGTGTGTGTGCGCGCGCGTGTGTGCGTGTGTGTGCGTGTGTATGTGTGTGTGTGTGTGTGCGTGTGTGTGTGTGTGTGTGTGTGTGTATGGATCCTCCACTCTAAGTCAAATACTATCATTCAGAAAATTTTGAAACCTTTTTCTAATATGCAAAAAACCAATTAGATTTTGGTGTAAATCGGGTAACCGGAAATGGCACTTTACTTGAAGCTCAAAATAGCTTTTTTTAAAATATACCTTTAAATGTTATTTTTTCGAGATTAATGTTATTATAAAAATTAAAGATTATTAAATTTTCTACAGATTTACATTAATACTTTTTCTATATATTTTGCGGATAAATTTATAAAATTATCTATAATTAAAATCCTGAAGCTTACGTTAAACAAACAAAACTCCTTGGTTACGCTATTATTCAAATATATGTAACTGACAGATAAATGTCACTGTCGAAAAACTAATCATTTCAAATTAATAATAGTAACGTTTTAAAAAGAAAAAAGTAATAGTAAAAGATATACGGTTTCCAGCATAAGTAAATATGTAGGTAAGTATGTATTTAAATTAATAAAATTAATGATTCACAAAATTTATTAAGGTAATCCTCATTTTTGGATTAGTGAATTCTATTCTATCCCGGTATTTAAAATTGAATTTTCATTTTATTATCAAAAAAGGTAGTTACTTGAATTAGATTAGACTACATTTTAAGAAATAAACTGCCAAAATTAGAGTAAAATTCGCTAATCCAAAAATAAGGATTAGCTTAATCTTTTTTGTGACTCGGGTTGTAAATGGAGGGAGGTATTGTGTTGGCCACACCAATTTTTTACTTCCTTGTACGAAGTAAAGGAAGTATTGTAATCGCGAAAAATTTCGGTTTTGAGATTTCAACGGAAATATCCATTTTGACCATCTCTGAATCCATTCTGACTAATTTCGTCATGACGTTTGTACGTACGTACGTACGTGCGTATGTATCTCGCATAACTCAAAAACGGTAAGCCGTAGAAAGTTGAAATTTTGTATTTAGGACTGCTATAACATCTAGTTGTGCACCTCCCTTTTTGGTCATTACATAATTTCTAGAAATAGTACTTTATTTGAAGCCTATAATAGATTTTAATGAAAAACTATCTTAAAATATAATCTAACACTTTTCAAATTTGGTATATAAGACTTTTATGTCAATTGGAATAACGTAGTAGATTTTGGTTAAAACAGGCTAACCGGAAGTGGCATATTACCTGAAGGTGTTAACAGTTTTTCTTCAATAAAATGGTTTCATTTTGATTTTAGAAATAAATGCTTCAAATAAAAATTTTAGAGAATTAAATTCTGTGTCTAGCACATCAAGTACTATTAAATTAGCCCTTTGTATAAGCGAGATATGTATATTTAAAACTTATATAATTTTTGGTTTTTGTAATGAAGCTTGCTGTGGATTAGGACAAAAAATAACAAAAAAATAAAAAATAAATGCTAATGTCCAATTACGTCAAATATGTGCAATTATATATTTGGGTCTATACTTCATATTGGTCTTGTGTAAGTTGTGTACGAGGAAGTCGTGTGGTGTCCACATCAGATTTTTTATTTTTTGTTAAATTGATATGTATTATTTTTATTCTGTTAAATTAACATAACATTTGCATATTTTCTAATACAATATCTCTGTAATTCAACTCCAAATATAAAATTGCAACTGTAGATACCTACGCATCCATCCACACACAATTATTTTTCATTTCAAATTGTAATCTAACAATTAAACCCTACCTGACATTAATCCACTTTTAACCCCATTCCAATTACATGAAACAAAACAGAGTAAATCTCTTTTTAATATCTGCGTTGGGATAGAAGTTTAGCAGGCGTCAGAAGTGCAATCAACTGATGACAAAGCCTGACAGCTCGAGAGCTATGGGAAGAAGACGATACAGCTCGTTCCGCAGTCCCCGGCCATTTTAGAACCGAATCAAAACGAATTCGAGGAGTAATATAGCCCCAGAATGTGCACCTTGTGGTTAGATGCTATTGAGATGAAAAATTTTCGGAGGAAGAATGATTTAAAAAGAAAATATTATGAATGCATATCAGCATATACATCTACAGTTTCCAAATGCTATGCTCCACAATTGTCTTGCCTCCCTAGTGTCACAAATGCTAAAGTTATCCCCACCACCAGCGACGAAGAGGTCAGACAGCCTAATCATAATTCCACAACTGCTAGACTAAGACGTATTGGGAGAAAATGAAAAGTTTTGCCAGTCCCAGTACATCGCGGCGCGAGTAACGTGGCATTACCTCCTATCATATCATCATTCTAGCCATTTTCAATTTTTTATAGCATTATTGTTATTGATAAATCTTACATTAACTCGATACACAAATAAAAATAAATATATATATATATATATATATATATATATATATATATATATATATATATATATATATATATATATATATATATATATATATATATATACTGTATCTGGTATAAGAATGAAGTGTAGCTTGGTATAGGGACAACATTTCACGGCTTGTGATTGGTGCAAACGCAAGACAGTTTTAAACTGTCCCAATATTATTTAAGTATTGCAACTTTTTTTCCTGCATTTGCCTACAATAATTGAGGCTAGCTAAATTGAAATAATTTCAATATACTTGAAAACAACTAATAATACAACGTAAATAGTTAATATAAATACAAAAGACACATGAACTGTCAACCTGTCAATAACTGTGAAAAAATATGTCATTGTTTATTCAATTTCGCATGCCTGATGAAAATGGTTTTCAAATGGATGATATTGAAGATGTTCTACCTATAAATGATGTGTCTGAAAAATTCAATTATTGTAACATTTTAATTTTATCGAAATAAATCTTAGAAGTGTATTTAACCTTAAAATGTTGCTGCGTAAACCGCTCCTCCCACCACTGTAATCTTAAACCAGATGCAGTATATATATATATATATATATATATATATATATATATACATAATTGTTTTATTTCAAGCCACAGTCATGGCTCACTATTCCCTTTCCAATTAGGTATATAAAAAAAGTGTCGCCATTTTACTTTTTAATAATGTAACATATGGATTATTTTACATGATTGTAAAGCAAATTTGATGACCTGACACCATGTTATGTTTCGGTTTTATTCAGGAGCGTTATTTTAAAGATTAAAACACTTCATTTAAAGACTTTATTTATTTATTAATTCTCATAACTTGACATTTGACACCTATACTTTTAACTCTCTACCAACGCCAACTACATTACATTCCACTACAGTTTTTAAATTTGTAAAAAAAATATAGTACGTTCTATTTGATATTTCAAAGTAAATATTAATTACTAGTAAACCGGAAGTGGTATGAGGAATGTACATCCGTCATCAAATAGCTTACATGTTGCTGTATAAATCATGTTATACGAAAGAAATTACCAACTTAATAAATAAGCGAGATATTTGCTGGGTCCATAAAACATAACACCCTATATATATATATATATATATATATATATATATATATATATATATATATATATATATATATATATATATATATATATATATATAATATACCCGCACAGTACAAATATATCACCATCATTACCGATATCTGCGTACAAAACAGATTGGCACACCCAACAATGGGTAATATGCCGTGATGATATATTTATATCTTTATTTATATATATATATATATATATATATATATATATATATATATATATATATATATATATATACATACAGGATGTTCATTTTAAATGGACTCTAATTGGAATTTAACCTGTTGAAAGGTTATAATAAAAAAAAATTCTAAGAAATATGGACCTTGTGTCTTATCCTCATAATTCTATAAATCAATTAGAATCTTACAGAGTGTTCTGGAAAATAGTTAACAAAATATTTACATTATGTCTCTTACTTTTTGGGTATAAATATAAATCATTCATCTTATTTGTAAACTATGTATGTCTACACATCGTATATTTCAAAAATGAAAAATATCAAACAATCTTTTTTATAATCACATTCCGATTCCTTCTGGTTGTGCACCTTCCAATCTGGGTCCTTTTAGCTTCTAAATTGAGGAAGAAAGCCTCGCCTCGCTGCTTTATCATATTTCGTTGAGCGTTAGCACTCTGAACTCGTCGTACTTGGCTTAAAAACCTAAAACGCTTTTCACGGAGTAAAAACACTTTGACATGACTGCGTGTGCTGTGTGCGTGTACGCCTAATTCCCATGATGGATTGGCGCGAACATCGAGCAAGCGCCAGCTCCGACTGATGTGATGTGTGAAGGCATATGTGACGACCTCCAAGCCGGCAGAGGCGTCCAGATTTGACGGACATGAGTGCGTTGCACATGATTTATTACGGACATGTATGGGAGTGTAAGTGTGAACTGTATCTGTCAGTGAACGAATCTTTACTGACAATTATTTTGTACTTCGAAGAACCCTATACAATTATTGAGAATAAGACACATGGTTCATATTTTTTAAATATTATAAATATATTCATAGTTCCTTTTAACAATAATACACTTATCCATTATTTCCTTTTTATTTTATTGAAAGTATCACAATTCCCGTATGAAGTACGACCCACTCCTTTCTCCACTTTCAACAAAAAAAATTGTAAAAAAGTGCATTTACCTAAAGGTCTGTAAGGCCCGGGCCACACTATGCGTTTTGACGGGACCGGTTGAACGGGGAAACTACAAAACAACTTATTGTTTTAAATGAATGCATCCACACCGATGCGGTTGCGGTCCGGTTGCAAGATACTACTGTAGCATGTTGCGGTTTGACCGGACGGTCAATTTGCCTCATGACAACTACAACAAGTTGGAGATAATTCCAACGTTCACAAGGGTGTAGTTTTGTTTTTCAATGGACAATGTATACTATTTGGGCTCTGCACTGATCAAATGTTGGTCCGAATGTGTTCGAATCGGGTTGTCAATGCTACCGTCCTGTTTAGCGGGATATATGTGAACACTGTACTATCCATCCCGTTTAACCGGATGCGGTATTACCGGTCCCGCCAAAACGCATAGTGTGGCCCGGGCCTTATACATTAAGTATTAATAAGGAAAAAGATCTGATGTGACCGACACTATACCTGCCGCCTTATGATTTTTATTAATTACGTATTTACTTATGCTGGAAACTGTATTAAGTTCTATTCCATATAAATATGGTTATATTTACTACTTTCTTTTTAAAACATTAGTATTATTAATTTGGAATGATTAGTTCTTTGACTGTGATATTTATCTGTCAGTTGCATACATTTGAGATATGAACTGTGTAACCAAGGAGTTTTGCTTGTTTAAATCGTAGGCTCTGGGATTAAAATTATAAATAATTTTATAAATTTATCCATAAAAAATTTAGAAAAAGTATTTATGCAAATCTGTAGAAAATTTAATAATCTTTAATTTTTATAACACAAATATTGAAAAATAACATGCACCAAAATCTAATGATCTCTTCCCATATTAGAATAAAGTAAAAATACAAGGTTTCAAAATTTTCTGAGTGATAGTATTTGAGGAGTTAGAGTGGAGGATTAACACACACACACACACACACACACACACACACACACACACACACACACACACGCGCACACACATACACACACACCCACATATATATACACAGACATCATCGTGAAAAAGATTAAAATTGGATTCTACGGATCTTAAAACTTGGTCATTTACCAAAATCTCGATATTAAAAGTAAAAAATTAAAAGTATCAAATTATTTATAACGTTACTAACGTGGTTACTAATTTGTAAAACTTTAATAAGTTAGCTGTCAATTTTAGAACTTACTAACTACTAAAGATTTATTTTCAAAAGTTGTAGGTATCAATAAAAGAATATATGGGAAATTTCTAAACTGTGGTATGGATAAGGTGTTAAAAATTACTCGAAATCTTAGTCAAGAGCATATATTCTAACACCGACGTTTTGGTGCACATACACATCCACCTGCTCTCAAAATCAACAAGGGTCTATGAGTTCTTTATGAATTTTTGTATGATGTGTCAAAACTGAATGCTAAGTACGGATGTATTTTGTGTACATGAAGAAGGTGCTAGTTGCTACTGGGCACCGAAACATCAGTGTTGTAAGAATAAATGGAATTTGACTGAGATTTCGAGTAATTGTTAACACTAATTAGTTTAAGTTATTGTCTCCATTTCATTTGTATTGTTTTTCGCATAATCTTCTTGCGATTCCGACTACTTCAGTAATCTTCACTTTAGAAACATCCTATCATTAGACTATCGTATTTCTAACTTCCCGTAGGCAATACTTCAACAAATCACAAACTACAGACTACGTAGAGGTGTTCTATATAATCAATGCGTAATGTATATCTAGTTACACTGTGGAATCTGATAGTGTTGCTATATTGTGTAGCCGTAGCCAGTGATAATTTATGAAAATTTCATGTGTGAAGCCTGGAGAGTGTACAATTACACAATCGTGAACACTACGTAAAAATTGGGTTTGATAATGCACAATTTTACACTAGAGCGAACTAATTTTTTCTGTGGACGAGATGCAACGTACCGCTTGTGCAATTGTTAAAAATTAGTTTGATACAATCGATTTCTCGGACTTCACACTGAGCACCTCCGAAATTAAGGAAATACATTACTATGGCTGGCTGAAAATAGATGACCGATTAGGGTAAGTGAATATCAAAACAGGGGTGCGTTTAAAATATTTTAAATATTTTTCGTTCATGTTGATTATAACAAAATATTTTGATCTTTAAACTATTTAAGTAGTTTGGCAATTCTATGAAATAGGATTATTTTTAATATCCTCTAACAGTAATTCCGACTCGAGGGTTGCTTACACCTGGGACGAACGATATAAAATTTGCGGTATTAAATTTTTTAAATACATCCCTAAATCCTGTTGCTAAGCTCATTTTAAATGCCTCCTGGTATAGTCTAACAAAATTGATTAATTTTTTTGAAGCAGACATTGCGTCCTGTCACTATACAAGACAAACTCAAAATTGGTTAACAAACCAAAACGTAACATTTGTTGCGCGAAACGACAATCCTACTAACCTGCCTCAGGCTCGTCCCATAGAATATTCTTGGGCTCTTTTATCTCGAAAAGTGTACGATGAAGGATGAAAAGCCCAAAATTATGACGAACAACAATGCAGAATATACAGAAATCAGGAATGTCCTAGAAATCGACGTAAATGTCGCCCAAAACCTAATGCTAGGTGTGCGCAGAAAGTTGTGCCTTGTGGAAGAATAGAATTCTCTAAGAAATGAGCAAATAAAAAATATATGTTCTTATTTAAAATTAAAAAGTTATGTTCTGTATTTTGAGAACCACTGGCCCAAAAAAAATAATTATTCTTTTATTTAAATTTGCCTTGTGAAATAGATATTGTTTGCCCATTTAATCTTTGTAGCTCTTATAGTTCTCGAGATAGCACTGGTGGCCCATTTAAAATGTACACCTTGCATTTTATGGATAAATTTATAAAATTATCTGTAATCTTAATCCCGGGCCCTACGCTTTAAACAAGCAAAACTCAAATCTCAAATATATTCAACTGACAGATAAATGTCACTGTCAAAGAACTAATCATTCCAAATTAATAATAGCAACGTTTTAAAAAGAAAGTAATAAATAGAACCATAGTTATATGGAATGGATCTTAATACAGTTTTCGCAATAACTAAATATATAAGTATGTATATTTAAATTAATAAAAATTAAATATCGGGAGGTTTGGTGTTGGCCACATCAGATTTTTTTCAAAAATTGTTACGCCCGCCTGCGGGAGTCCCTCAAGGCTCAGCCCTGAGCTCTTTACTATTTCTATTGCTTAATATCAATTAATCATCTATTGTTAAACATACTGTTATAAAAATAAAAAGGTCTTTCAATTTTTCCCAGTATTGTTTCGGTTTTATCCCAAAATTCAGTTAATTCAGATACACGATTTTTCTCTATTTTCATATTAACTACAATTTTATTTGTTTGTGTTTTTATAGATCCAAAGACAATGCTGAAACACTTGATTCTCATACACCCCTGTTCAGTATAATATGCAGTTAATTGGTCAAAGCGAATAATATTATATTTAAATTTAAAATCTATTACATTGTAGGTTTTGTTTACAATATACAAAGGAATACCGTAACTTTCGTTTTTCTTAGAAGCGTTAAAGATTTTCTAACAAAGTAATAAAGTATTAGGTTAGGGGATAATTGGTCCAGAACCATAATTACACGTTAGTACCCCGCTTTAATCATGTATAATTTACACGTTGACAGGTAAACAGCTATTCCTATGCTTTACCGCCGCTTCTCCGTTCAGTAGATATATTTAAAAGTGGTGAACAAAAAACACAAAGAAAAGCCCATCCTTTACGTTCTCAGGGGTTTCCATTCGTACTTGTTTCTCTTCGCTGCAACTTTACAACGCCACACAAAAATTATTTAGTATTTACAAAAGTCCCGTTAATTAGCAACTCGTCTTATTTACTATAATCTTGTTTTAATTAAACCTAAAGGTAAAATAATTAGTTTGTCCCAAGAAAAAACTTCTAGAGTTCTTTTCAAATGCGCAAATCCGTTGCCTAGCAACGAAGATCTGAAATTATATCCTCGCGATTTGTATCAGTATTTTATTCACAATGGGCTACTTGCGTGCAATTTTTTTATTTAATATATTTGAAGAGACAATAAAAACTTGCTACCCATATTTTTTCTTTTGTATTAATTTGCCAGAAAAAAATTAATGAAATTTTAATATTTAAATTATCGCCATATATGACGTAGAATTACGCCGAACCAATGAATGGCCGTAAAGCAATAACATCGGTACGTCCAATAGCAACGGCATGTGCGGGTAATTTAAATATGACTGACAGATCATCTATTTGACGTTTGAATAATAGTTTAGAGGTTAATATTTTCGTTTGTCATTTTAGTCTTGTACGACTATAAGCTAAGTCAAAATCCTGCTTAACAAATCGAAATACGTAATGAAAGTAACAGAAGAGAAACAGTGAAAGAAAAATGAACTGTCAAAATCAAATTAAAACACACTCGCTCGCCATCTACAGGTTATATTCTTAAATAAGCATCCCTTTCTCCAGTTCAAAGAAAATCTTTTTTCTTAATTTATTAAAAAGCAAATAATTTTTTTAAAATATAA
This sequence comes from Harpalus rubripes, assembly GCA_963082715.1. NCBI lineage: Eukaryota > Metazoa > Arthropoda > Insecta > Coleoptera > Carabidae > Harpalus > Harpalus rubripes. The sequence continues at coordinate 58,708,428 of OY720457.1, read as the reverse complement.
TTTATATTTTTATATACGTTTTCAACTTTACTTTAGGTATTTAGTGATGATATCAGATTTTCAGTACCTACAACACAAGTAGCCTATTATTAAAGTAATATGTCGATTCCTAACCTTGTATAGGTTGGGAAATACGTCATTTCTAACTGTAATGACAATTTGAAAATGTTTATGTAGGGGTTGCCTAGCAAAATTGTCATAAATCCTTATAATAAAGTAGGCTAAACAAATTTTAATAGAGCTCTCAAAAATATTAAAAAACTCATTGATTTATTTTGAAAATTATTGATTTAAAAAGAGGATGATTGCGATTAAAATAGTATACATACCTCGGTGGGAGTTTCATTAAAGCCTCGCACTGTATCTCATTTCGAGGCTTCGCCTCTGGATAATATACATAAGACCTCGGTTGTAATGAAACATATCCCACCTCGGATCTAATATACTATTAATTTTAAATTTGATTTACAAGTGAGTAAGAAATAAAATATTGTACAATACATGCTAGGTAACTATTTTACTACTTTCAGCAGTAAAAACCGTTTTGCCTGGCTTGTAATGTAAAGTAATATTATTTATATCTATATAGTATATTAAGTATTAAGAACGGTAAGGACAGTTTACCGATCGAAGACAATGTTTGGGGACTGAGCGAAGCGAAGATCCCAATTTTGTCTGAGATCGGTAATTCCTTAACGTTCGTGATGCTTATACTATTTTTTCTACGATCGATGCACAAAATTTAAAAGAAAAATAATATTTGAAAATTATTTTGACATATTAAAAAAATTTAGGTGTCATTTTTGAAGTAAGCTTTGATTTTTGTTTTTATTTATTTACCGTCTCGCCTCCTGAACGGTAAGTAAAGCACATCACTTACCGACGTGAGTCACATCACTTACCATTCAGTAATTTGTAAATAAGACCTACTGTCTTGGAAACACTATCGGTAAACATAAAAAATAATCCGATCGTGCAAAAAATAAATAAATATATCATCATGGCTTATTACTCATTGCTGGGTGTGCCAATCTGCTTTGTACACAGATATCGGTAATGATGAAATATTTGCACCGTGAGGGCGCTTACCAGGAGTCACCTCACAGGCATTCATTGCTGGCGTGAAGAGTGCACCACAGGGGTCAATTTTGTACCATTTAAAATTCGAAATATTTGGCGTCGGTCGGGATCGAATCCGGTTTCCCAAATTCGCGACCTGACATTCAGGCACGCGGCCACGGAACAGTAATAAGACCCACTCAATTACTAACTTGTAAAATTTTAATAAATTAGTTTTACATACATACATACATACATATATAAGATCACGCATTTCCCACTTAGTGGGTTAGCACAAACCCGAAAGGATAAAAATAACATTATCCAAAAAATAATCAGTCTCTCTTTCAACAACATTCTTACTAACCTGACATCATAGGTACAACATATATTCCTCACTCTTAACATATTAAAGTGACCGATTTTCAGTAGCGAAATACCGCAACCGGACCACAATAATAGTTACGAAACAATTATCCTTCGCCACATATTCCTGTCTAAGCACACTTCTGTCGCCTCGGCCACATTCATAATCGCATTCATACACGCTGTTCTTCTCTTCCCACTCGGAAACTTTCTCTCTTTTAGTACCTTAATTAGTTTTAAATTTACAAGTTTGTAACTAGTAAATATTAATTTCCAAAAGTAGTAGGCGTTATCAATAAATAATGTTTCGAAATGGGTATTATTTTAAATTATATACACAATAATAATCTAATTGTCCTTTACCATTAATATGTCGAAATATGATAAATCGAACTAAAACTGTAAAATAACAATTCGTATTAATTTTTTGTTTTTATTACAAATGATTCAACGATATTAAAATGCGTCTAAACCTTTTTTCCATTAAGGTGTCGAGGTAAATATATTAAAAATAAAAACAACTAAAACAATAAACAGTAGTCATTTGTATCGTTAAAGTATTGTTACAAATATGAAAATAAGTAATCGAATCACTTTAGACACTTGGGTCATAAATAACTATTTGAATTTATGAAGCATTTCCATGTTAATAGTGGGGCATAGTCGATGAACTGATTAGAATAAGTGGTAAGCATGTTAGCAAGACAATTTGATGGGGTCACATCCACATCGCACTTGGTTTGGTAGACGACAAAGTTTCCCTCCATCGATCCCGCTGCCAACCAAGCCAGACGGCGTTGTCCTCTCCTCTGCTAAACTACTTTGTAAAGTTTAAAGATGCCACGTTACCAACTATATGCTAGCAATCAACTATCAATTTAACTAGACGCTCACCAATCATCTGATACAGACTAAATTGCTTCTCGGTCTGGTGTCCTAAACTTAACGATACATATGAAGTGTGCTTAATATGTACAACTTTACAACGAGGAGGACTATGAATATATTGATAAATAAATAAATATATTAGAAAGCAAGGGAAAGAAAAGCATTCTCTCATAAGGTGTATATGCTACAGTCTATACCCGGATTCAGGCATTGTCCGATAAATTTGTTCAGAACTTGATTTGAACACTTGAAAATGCTCAAACCTGAATTTTTCTATTTTAATGGATATATCTGAATCAAAATACTTGTAATGGTTAGGTTATTTATTTATTATATATACTTCTACCCAACAGCCAAAGATTAATTACAGAACAAAATACAAAAAATCTGGTGTGGCCAACACAATATCTCCCGCCATTACAAAAAAGATTAAGCTTAATCCTTATTTTTGGATTAGCGAATTTTACTTTAATACCGGGATAAAAAAGAATTCACTAATCCAAAAATGAGAATTAGCTTAAACTTTTTTTTGCGAATCGTTAATTTTTATTAATCTAAATACATACCTATACATATTTACATATGCTGGAAACTGTATTGATTTCCTTTCCTATTGTTCTATTTATTTTTTTTTCTTTTAAATATGTTACTGTTATTAATGATTAGTTCTTCGACAGTGACATTTATCTGTCAGTTACATACATTTGAATAACTGCGCAACCAAGGAGTTTTTTTTGTTTAAAGCCTCCGGGATTTAAATTATAGATAAGTTTATAAATTTATCCATAAAATATATAGAAAAATATTAATGCAAATCTATAGAAAATTTAATAATCTTTAATTTTTATAATAACATTCACCACGAAAAAATAACATTTAAAGGTATTTTTCAAACAAAACTATTTTGAGCTTCTAGTAAAGTGCTATTTCCGGTTATCCGGTTTGCACCAAAATCTAATGGACTCTTTCCATTACAGAAAAAGTTCGAATTACAAGGTTTCAAAATTTTCTGAATGTTAGTATTTGAGTTATAGTGGAGGATCCACACATACACACAGACATCATCGTGAAAATGTGAAAATTGGATTCTAGGGACCGTAAATCGTGGTCATTTACCAAAATCTCGATATGCAATTTTTAGCACGATCCCTATACCTCCCTTACCAAGGATAGCGGGAGGTAAAAACACTAAAACATGTACATTCGTATAAATAAAAATATAGAAAATAAAGATATGAAAAGAAATGTTCATTACACAATGGGTCGAATTCAGCACTCTTCTTTAACTAAAGAAGTTTATTTCAAAATAACAAAATAAAGAGAGACATATGCATCGATGCATTAATAAGAAAAAGATAGAAGTTGTTTCCATAGTTACTAGAGACGGTCGCTACACTAGTGAAGAGTGTTGAATTCGACCCAAGTTTAAATAAATCCACAACGCGTTTTGGATGTTTTTCGAGTTTGGAAATTTTCAAGTGATCAAAACTACATCTGAGCAAATTTTTCGGACAATGCCCAAATTCAGATATGGAACTATAACATCTATTCCATGTTTTCCATGGCCGAGAGATGGAAAACATTATTTATACAAGAATAAAGAATTTCGCAATTTTATCGTGTCACATTTACTAGCCTTTAAAACCATACAAAAGAAAGGTAAAAGAAAATTGATGAAACTTGAATCATTTGACAGCAAAAATTTGTTGATAGTTTTTTGAAAATTGCTGTTTTGAACTGCACAGATCACGAAGAAAGACAGCTAGAGAAAGATGAAGCAATAGGAGAGGGGAAGAGATGAGAGAGTTTAGCTTTCTGCACAACAGCCCATCACATTTGACACGGACTCTACCCCTGAAATCCAGAGAATTGTATGATAAAATATTCAATGTCCAATACTTACCAAAATAATAAAAACTTCTCTAGGGGAATAATGTCCACATGTTTTGCTATAAACAAAATGGTGAATTTCTCTTTGAATTTTGAGACCATAGAAATTGAATTTTACTGTCGGCAGTGTCGGTCATGGGAAAAATTTATTTTAAGAATATTTATATATTTTTGGAAGTAATGAGACAGATCAATTTACGTCATTCCAATTATTAGCGAAATCCACTGTATCAAAACAAAATGAGCTTAACATTTACGTCACAGAAACACAGAATATCAATCGTAAAAAAAATATTACCTACAGCTTACCTCAGGACAATTTAGATAAAGTTTCATAAAAAAATTAAATAGGGAGGACTACAACTAATCTCACTTGAATAAGTCTACCTTCAATAATAACAATAATTTATTTTAAAACTTTTCTACTCTTCTTAATATTCAGATCTCGTTCTCTAATTATTTAATTTTCTTTTATTGATCTTAATGACGATATTGTTGTCATTAATAATGGAACAATTTCTCAACAATGTAAATTCGTTATTGGCAGTGATTTACAGTTCACAAACGTGTTTTTAATATTCATGGCCCACTGCGATAGAGGCAGGGGCAGCGAAGAAGCGGCGACTGTGGTTTCTCGCTAGTATCGGGATGGGATAATTTATGTTTTCATTTTAATATCGGGAATTATTTATAGCTTACAATTAGTGCCTTCCACCCTGCATTCCATCTTATTTCTACTATAATATTTTAATTATTACTTTCCTAATTGAAATGTTCGGGAGATAATTTGAATATTAAAATATTGACTGTAAAAAATTAAATCATTAATTTTTTCGGAATGATCAACGGCCAGAATCTTAATTTGTATATTGTAACGTGGAACGCCCGCCGTCGCCGCCGCTATCGCGGCCGCGCTGCCGTCGCCGCAGCAATGTGCGATTGTCTATTTATAGCGATGACGCAATCGCACTAGCAGTCGGGCTATGTAAAGAAACAAGCCGCGACGTGTATAATTATTTCCGGTCGCTTGAACCTTTTGTGTTCATTGTTATTATGCGGTCGAACATTCTAGAGCTCTCTGGAAGTTAATGGCAGCTATGCTCGGGAATTAGTTAGTTACATTCTGAGACATAGAGACATTCACATTGAGTATTAGTGAGTTTGAGAAGCAGAAGAGTATCGTAGTGAGCGTATGCAGTAAAGTGTCGAGTGGAGCAGGTACTCTGGAAGTTACTGGTATACTCTGATAGCTGTGGATGTGTATACTCGGTAGTATTGACGAGTATTAGGAAGCTATAGTGTACGAGGATAGTAACGGCAAGTCTGGAAGTTACTGGTATATTGGGAAAGTTGTGGAAGTGACGAGTATTGTGAAGCTAGGTATACAATAGGACAGTAACAGCGAGTTGGAGTGGATACTCGGCATTGGTGTTGAAGAATTGTGGCATACGGATAGTTTGCGATACTGAGGCTGTGGAAGAGAAAGTTAGTTACATAAATAGACAGACATTGAGGTGAAAGGTATGACTTCTATCTGAGCAGTTGAATATACAGACGCTGTTGAGTCAGTTGAGTATATAGACGCTGTGGAGATCGGTAGGCGAACATTTGAACGTGATATAAAAAAGTGATATAACCGTGGAAATAAATAGTAGTGTTAATTGGTTAAATAAATAATTTGTGTTAGTCTTATCTAGTTAATTATAGTTTTAGTCTTAATTATTTTTCAATATTTGTTTAATATTAGTGATAATCATAAACTATAATGAAAATTATAGGTTTTTTACAATATATTAATCATAATGTAAAAAATCTGTTGTGGCCAGCACATAACCTCTCGCCAGATATTTTACTTGTACACATAAAACGAAAAATATTTTTAAATAAAAATACATATATTCATGTCTCACTACAAAAAAATTCTCACATATATTTGCAAAATCTATGGGATATTTTAATATAAATTATGTATAATACATACATTTTCTTTATATTCAATATCCTGAAATTTTCTTTTTCTTCTTTCCTTTTCTTTTTCTTTATATTCGTCATTTTTTCGCAAATTCCTTTTATATTTTTTTACGTATATTCTTTTGCGTTGTTGACTTTTTTTTATTTTCAAAATCTTCATAATAATGTAAAAATATTTTTGACAGTGGCATACAAAATTTTTTGACTGTGACATTTATGTGCCAATTACAATCATTTGAATTTCTTGCCTTGAAGTAGTTTGATCTGAGAATTTTTACATCAAATTATTTTATATGCATTTCTTTATCTCTAAATCTATAGAAGATATAATAATGAATTTATATTTATCGAATAAAGAATTTAACGTTCTTTAATATAAATATTTACATAAATTTTTCATAAATAATATTTAGATGACTTTTTTCTTGTAACTACTACTTCCGGTTGTCCAATTGTTATCAAAACTTATCAACACTTCTCATTATTGTTAGATTGAGGAATCCGTAGTTAAAAATGCCTTAAGTCTTATAGTATTTGAGAAATCGTGAATCCAACATCCACACACACATACGGACATCATCGTAAAAATGTTATAATCGGATTCTATAGGGACCTTAAAACGTGCTTATTCACTAAAATCTGGATATGCGATTTTTGCATGAATACAATACCTCTCTTAGCGAGAGGTAATAAATGGAGGCAACGATGTAAAGTACTATAATAACCCAAATATACATTTAAGTATCATATCACATTTCAGTCTTGAAAAAAAATAATTCCTGACCCTATACTTAAGATACAAAACAGTATTCCTTAATAAGAAATTTGATTTATATCGCTCGTGATATATGGAAAATTCAACCTCTTAACCACCTGCACGTCCGTCTAATGTTTATGTAAAATACTGGTCTTCTATTCAAACCCTTGTATTAGCATATGCCCGGACCACTGCGGTATTTACAAAGAGATGAAGACATCGGATCCCAATGCTAGATAAATAAACAATGAACAAAAACAAGATCATTCCACGTACAGTAATTAGTAAGTTAATTATCGCTCTAGGGCTTAAGGGTAGAATGTAAAAGGAAGAATGACGAGAAACTAATTAGATGCAGGTAGATGCAACAAATTTATTATATTACTCTATAAAATTTAATGCGATTATGATGAATATAAAATATAACTTCATATTTCTTGACTGTACATTGCAATGAATTACCTATAAGAAATTTTCCTCTAATTATAAATTTTATATAAAAATAAAAAATATATCATCACGGCATATTACCCATTGCTGGGTGTGCCAATCTGCTTTGTTCGCAGATATCGGTAATGATGATGAAATATTTGTAACGTGCGGGCGCTTACCAGGCGTCACCTCGCGAGCATTCATTGCTCATTTTATAAATATGATATTTCCTTGTTTCCAAGAATTTCAAATTTATAGACACCACTTAACAATATACGAAGGAATAAATATGGTTAAATTTAATGGGCCCGTCCAAGTCTTCGACTTTTTAAAAATTACATGTCGCATATGAATTTTGAATATAAATAAATGAAAACGAAATAAAAATTGCTACATACTTTGTATTTTTATACCTATAATAATGTAATTAAAGTTTTTAGCGTAAAATGGTCGCCATGTTGTGACGTCAGCGAAATTACAGTAGTCCAGATGTGAAAATGTCACTATAAAGTGGATCATGCAAATTTTGCTCATAAATTCGCGATTGGCTTTACACATACTCTAACAAACACATATTTAATATATCCGAGTAATTTTGTATTAAGATCAAATGAAAATTTACTTATTAAATAAATGTATATAATTTATATTTTAATTATTGTAATCTCAATACTTGTCATTGTTGTAATCATTTAGTAAATAGTAATGTAAATGTTGGATTAGTTCTTATTATATTAGATTATTGTAATCAATACTGTCTTTGTTGTATTTAATTATAAATAGAAAATAGTTTAAATATTATTTTAATTATAATAATGGCACTAGGTGAGTATGAAAACTTCAATAGATATTATATTAAAGAAAGTCTTCAAGTCACATTAATTAAAGCGAATAATTAACTTGATTATGAAAACGAGCAAATATTATTAATTTTACTTACCTGACTTTTATTTAAGTACAATATGTACTAATGCAGTTTTACATAAATTAACATTTAACACTACTCCTATACCTGTTCATATAAGTAAATCAAACAAATATATATTTTGAAATGGTATAATAATTATCTGGCTTACTTTATTACCATTAGATCTAAAGATTTTTGATCACAGTTTGTAATGGATTTCTATTTTTATTCATGAAACATTTATTGTATATTGCCATATTAATGGTAACATATGTCGGTTCTCTCTACTTATGACGGAGTGACGCTAACGTCAGAACTTTCGCGCCAAAACTTTAATAATTATTTTAGGCGTTATTAAGCGTAATTTCAAGAAAACAAAAAATACGGAATTTCTATTTTTAAATTCTTTGTAACATATAAAAAATACAAAAAAGTTGGACAGGCCCATTCTATCTTTATTCTAATTACGGTTAACAGTTGTCTATAAAAATCGGTTAATCAGATAACTAGTTCCTTGGCAGTTTTGACCGGTTATCAAAAGGGTTTTAGCCGTATTTTAACCGGATAGTAGTCATTTTTTGACTGCTTTATATTCGGTTTTTTACCGGGTTATACCCGGTTTTTCTCAAAGTCATACGAGCTCAAACTGATAAAAGTTCGGCCGGTTTACATTTCCAAAAACAAATTATAAACCTACGCAAACGACATTGGCGGCTCGTCAGAGGCCATCTATCTAAACTTAAACGATAGGCAACAGAACATTACTTTTATGCTAAAAGTCATTGCTAGTATTATTTTTATTTTACTTAATTCTAAATATCTCTAAATATAATAATAAAATTGAAATCCTGTTAAAAATTTGATATTTTCTACCTGTAATATTTTTATAAACTTTTGAACTACATTCTTGCCAAATAACACAAGTTGTAAATTTAATTTTGAAACAGAAATACAAATATTAGTGACGGCAGCGCCCTCCTTGTTAGAGGGCCGAGACAGACTGGCAAATGTTTTCCGCAAGTAGGAGAAGAATAATAATAATATATCTTGCGGAACGAAATGTCTGGCTTAATTGTCGCAAATAAATTTAAGCCACACTAGGTCATTAGCGAACGCATTTATTAGACAAATGAATTTAAACTTGGCACACCTTTGAAACTTTACGCATTAAGTTTCACCTTCTTGTACCGTGTTCTTACTTGTAAACAAACATTGCATTAACACAGAAAAAAAACTATGAAAGCATTATGATAACAGGCATAGTTTTTCATGGAGATATGGAGCCAACTGTACTAAATTATAATGAGATGAAATTTTTATTTTTACCGGACATTCTAAAAACTAATATACAAGACACACGCTATATATGGAGTAATGGATTATAATTTTATTTGGATATTTAATAAGTATACACTGCATAAAATAGTAATATGTATGAATATTACAATAAAATCGTTATTGATAATGGTAGAATATAAATTTACTTTTCCTACAACCGTGCGTGAAAAGTACTTTTCACGCACTCATTACACTTGTGCTTGAAAAGTAAATAAGCGTTGCTAGGCAACATTAAAATTCGGTTAATTTGCCTGTCATGTATATAATTAGGTAGTAAATAATAATTAAATTTATTAAGAAATATGAATATACACTGTAAATGAAACAAATCTAATATTTTTTTAACGGATTGAGTACTAATCTAATTTAATTTAATTAACATTTTTTTGACATGTATTCTAACCTAAGCTAATTTTTAATATTAATATTAAATGGCCAATTTGTACATTATAAAAGAGTAATTATCGTCTATCTGATATTCTTCCAAGTGTTTAAATTACATTTTGTACAGTGTTATGAGAAACAATACTAACAATATTTGAAGCTGCTGGTTGCCTGTACACTCAGTATTATGCGAAACACTAATATCATTTCGGTTGTAGGAAAAATGTTGTATGCAACACGTGTGTAAAATAGTATTTTTTGTCTCGTGCTACAATTTCCGCATTCGGCTGCGCCTCATACATAAAACATCGCACTCGACCAAAAAAGTACTAATTCACACACTTGTTACATAAGTAACTATTATATCTAATGCGTATTAATAAATATATTTATTCATATTGCAACAGCTAAGCCTAAATTATAGGTAACCCTTGCTACAGTAGAGTAACACAAATTGTGGAACTTAAAATGTTCTGGAAAAGTCCTAACATAGATTCGAATGACAATTAAATAGATATATTAGGTTGAATATATGTACAAAAATATTATTAAATATTATTTGACATATTATACATACATAGATTAAGTAGGAGTTATGGGGTCTCGTGGACGCGTACCTGAATGTCAGGTCGCGAATCTGGGGAACCGGGTTCGATCCCGACCGACGCCAAATATTTCCAATTTAAATGGCACAAAATTGACCCCTGTGGTGCACTGTCCACGCCAGCAATGAGTGCCCGTAAGGTGAAGCCTGGTAAGCGCCCGCACGGTGCAAATATTTCATCATTATCGATATCTGTATACAAAGCATATTGGCACACCCAACAATGGGTAACAAGCCGTGATGATATGTTTATTTATTTATTTATGTAGGAGTTAACAATTACTTCAAATCTGACACGCAGATATTTTTTAAAGTTCCACAGCCTCTCACAATAATGTAGAGTTGTCTAATATTTAGGGATAAATGGATTTGTTGTTTAACTATTAAATTTTATGTACTTATATTCGTATTCTACTATTATGAATAATTATTTTGTTGCAATATTCATACATATTACTATTGTATATTGTGTTTTATTAATTATTAATACCGAGAAATCTAGATTAAATGCAATATCCATTATTATGCCAATATAATAATAAATTTATTCTCATATTTACTATGATTAAATGTATATTTGTCATCTTCGTTATTTCAATTATGTACTTAATTAAACACATATATTTATTTCAATAAATCATTAATTTATATTTCTATTATAATTCTAACAATTTTGAAATAATTTGTTAAATTGTGTAAATAATTCTATAGGTACAGATTATTGGGACCCGCAGAATCCGTTGGCGGCGCTGTAAACGCACCTGTCATGGTGGCCAGTAGGACATGTCAGATTTGTTTACATTTTGAACGAGCGATTTCTGATCCATATATTGATAAAAGTTCAAATCAACACAATTTTTAAGTTTGTTCAGTCGAATCCTTTATCAAGAAACATAGTTGAATGGCAACAATTCGTAAATCCGGATTTAATTACTATTTGTGGCCAGAGCTGGGTAATACTTGCAAGAAAAGTACTTTATTAGACTTGCAAGTACTTTCAGTACTTCAAGTACTGTACTTGAAATACTTTCTATTTATAGTACTTTGTACTGGACAAAGTAAGTCTATTTACAAGTACTTGGTACTTAATATTTGAGAAAATACTTGCAGTACAATTAAAAGTACTTGAAGTATTTTAAATGTACTTAAATTATTTCAAATTTACTTGAATTATTTTAAACGTACTTAAAGTGCGATGAATAATTTAAAAGTTAACAATGTTATGAGACTTGTTTGTCTGTCAGTGTTTCTTTTGCAGTGGTATAGTGTTATTCTTGTAGTGTTTTTTAAATTTTATTTTAGATATTATACCTTGGCGCCTGTTATTTTGCTTTGCATGTTTATGAATTATACCAGCCTGTTACCTACTCTTACTACGTCAACAAATATTATGGTGCTACGAAATATTTGAAATTACTTGGGAATTTTTCCTCAACATTCAATTTCGGGAATTGACCCATCACTAAGTAAAACTTCATATCTGCAAAAATCAAAGAAAAGGCATATTTATTTATTGGATTTTTGCGATATATTTAAATTTCTTTTCCATACGTTCAGTCGATCAACTTTATCATCTTTGCCAAAAATTATGGGATATGTTATATACGTACACCTATGTTAACACTGCACTTTTTGGAGTATATGATGTCCATTTTCTTTAATTCGCTTATTTTTCACATATTTTCAAATGAAATTATAAAATCTAAGCGTGAGAACATCTTTTTATGTTAAACGAAATGAAGATTTTTGACGTTTACATAATTTAACATGTCCTACCGGCCGCCATTAATTTAGTTCCCTAAAATTCCGCTGATGTCGCATGCTATCCTGCGGGTTCCTAAACGGACTTAATTCGTTTCAAAGCTGGATTAATATTAACTGCGATATCATTTTTTTTAATATAATACGTACAGCTTGACCAATGAGTCGTGACGAAGCAGCTTGGATGCGCAGTAGTATTTCCTTCAAATTGTGGGAGGTACTTCAATCCCTTGCCAGCAGCCCTGTCTCTTTCTAGTGCGTTCTCTCTCTCTGCGCACTACTCATCCCCACAGCTCACGACTCACCGGTCAAACTGTAATTTCAGTTTAATTATATTAGGTACTTTACTAAAGCCAGTAGGTAATAATACCCATTACCGTTATTTATATCATGTCATATTTATTTTTCAATATCAAAATTCATAGACTTCACTGGGTCTCGAACCCAGGACCCTCCCATATCTAATAAAATGTTCTCCCAATGAAGTTAGTGAATTCCTCACTAAGCCTAAACGAAGCTAAAGTTACCCTAATCCCCGCACCAATTTAGCTAACCAATAATAGCAGTAAATTTCCAATATAGAGCACTCCCATCAGCGTGATATGGCCGTTGATGTGTCATAACGGCCTAACATAACCTCACTCCTGCTCTCCCGGTTCTGCTCGTCGCCTGGAACGGATGACGGTTACATGTTACCCGTTACAAGCTTCACGTGCGCGTTACCATTCCGCTGTGTACATGGATGTCATTAGTGTTATTATTATTGTTATTGCTGTATACGGAGAATAAAGACAGGATTATTTCTCAGTTGTGTACCGTTCCTGATCGCTATTTGTGTGTTTGTTTGTTTTTGTTTACTTGCAGGAATATTTTTTAACAAGTTTTTCATTCCCGATTTTCTATTAATTGTTTACTATATTCACAATATATTTTCTTTTATTACAAAGAGTTTTTCATTTTCAAAATGACCGGATTTTCAAATTAGATAAAAATCAAACGAATTCAAATTCCAACAAACAAACAACAACAAAATAACATCATTGATATTACCACCAGGGCTGCGTTTGTCGGCTCGCATACGCGAAGTCCAAATTTCAACCACATTTTGGCATAACTGAGACTCCACACCGGCTATTTCGCATCCATATACCTACTAACTAATATATACTGCTAATCCTCCGCGGTTCGTCCGGCAAGGAATATGAAACAGAAGATATATCTCCATTGCTTACAAGAAGCGGTAACTAGCACGTTCGGCGCATGCTCGCATATTAATCCTAAATATAAAATTGTCACTGGGAAGAAAATATTCCTGGCCACTAATATATTTTTTTTTCAAACGTCGTAGAAATGGCATTTTTTGTGAATTGATTCACAAGGTAGAAGTTTCATTTCTACGCCGCTGGAAATTTCTACTTGAACATTGCTGTTTCTTCCCTAGAAATTCTACCGCGATTTTTTCATCACGCCAATTTTTTTCGTGATAACAAGTTGAAATGATTCGCTACCATGTTTTTTATTTTCCGTCACCTTTAGGTACGGAAGGTATAGTCTTTGGTCAAAAAATTCGGTGGTAAGTTTTTGATGAATAAGCACGTTTTAGGGTTCCTAGAATACGATTTTACTATTTCTACGATGATGTCTGTATGTGCGAATGTGCGTGCGTGTGTGTGTGTGTGTGTGTGTGTGTGTGTGTGTGTGTGTGTATGTGTGTGTGTGTGTGTGTGCGTGTGTGTGCGCGCGCGCATGTGTGTGTGTGACAAATATATGCCCTGGGATAACTCTAATACTACAGTTTAAAAATAATAATTCTTTCCTATTCCTCTTCGTTACATCCATACGAAGAGCTGATTAGATTTTGGTTATAATTGGTCTACCGTAAGTACCCACATTTGAAGATTTCAACAGTTTTTTTTTTTTTTTTTTGAAAAAACAATGTTAAATAGGTATCATTTTTTCACATTTAACGTTATTATAAATATTAAAGAATATTATATTCTCTATACGATTTGACTGCATTTTATACTTCATATTAAATGGATATAATGTTAAAAAATTATAAAGAAATTAAATTTCATAAATTAGCCAGTTATGCTATAGCTATGAAAACAGCTACTATATTAAGAAAAATATGATTCAAAGATGTCAGTATCAAGTGCAATTGACATAGTATTTTTGTGTTATAATTTTACTGGAAATATAGAATCTTTTGCTGGAAACTTTCTGTATGGAATTTGTATAAAATACATACAACTGCCAGAAGGTAATGTACAAGAAAAAGAATCTCTTGCAAGAAACTTTCTGTATGAAATTTGTACAAAATACATAGAACTGACGGAAGGTAATGTGCTGGCCACATCCGATTTTTTTTTATTGTGAAAGATACTAAGTCAGATTTAGTCAACTGAGAGGCCATTATTAGAAGAAATTTAGAGATAAATGAACAAAACTTAGATCAAATTTATCACAATTGTTACAACTAACTCGAAATGTCATTGATGTACAAAAATTTGTGTAGGTCTAGGAGAGGCGATCGCCCTCCCCCTCGGTACGCTCTATGGTTTTTGTGAATTATCCTCAACCCACATACGACAATTTTGTTTGTTCACAAGAACGTTCAGCCTAATATGTGCCTCGTAGCTGAAAATTATTTTTAGGCCGAGATTTAAAATTACAGAACGTGAATTTTCATAATATCACTCACTGCATAAGTTCTATGCATTGTTAGACTATGAACTTTTCAAACATTAATGATTGTTTCTGTCAATTCAGATGTTTAAAAAATCCTAGGATGAGAGCAATGTGCAGAATCTTATTCCAAAATTTTTGTGATAGACCATTTCTATTTTTCGTTATGTAATTAGAAGAAATACTTGAACCTCCATCAAAATCCGGTGATTCCGGATTGTGATTGGTCCGAAGCGTGTTTACATCGTGACGTCATCCTCTGGTCACCGGCCACAAACACAAGTCGTAAACATAATGGTGCCCAGCGGGACATAAACAAGCGAATTACGAATCGCAGTCACCGTAGACACAGGAAATTACTACAGAAACGAATTTTGTTTAATTAAACCCTACTTCAGATATCGCGTGTTGTTTTACCGTTCTTTTGTTTTGGATTATGGGCAACCTTTTTAAAATATAAATGCTGTATATACAGGTTAACAATTTTTACCTCTCGCTAAGAGAGGTATTGAATTCATGCTAAAAATTGCATATCCAGATTTTAGTGAATAAGCACGTTTTAAGGTACCTAGAATCCGATTATAACATTTTTACGATGATGTCCGTATGTGTGTGTGGATGTGTGTGTGTGTGTGGATATTGGATCCACGATTTCTCAAATACTATAAGACTTAAGACATTTTTAACTACGGATTCCTCAATCTAACAATAATGGGAAGAATTGATTAAGTTTTGGTAACAATTGGACAACCGGAAGTAGTAGTTACAAGAAAAAAATCGTCTAAATATTATTTATCGAAAATTTATGTAAATACTTATATTAAAGAACGTTAAATTCTTTATTCGATAAATAAAAATTCATTATTATATCTTCTATAGAATTAGAGATAAAGAAATGCATATAAAATAATTTGATGTAAAAATTCTCAGATCAAACTACTTCAAGGCAAGAAATTCAAATGTTTGTAATTCACACTGTCAAAAATATTTGTATGCCACTCTCAAAAATATTTGTACATCATTATGAAAATAAAAAAAGTCAACAACGCAAAAGAATATACGTAAAAAGAATATAAAAGGAATTTGCGAAAAAATGACGAATATAAAGAAAAAAAAGAAAAAAATGTATGTATTGTACATAATTTATATTAAAATATCCCACAGATTTTGCAAATATATGTGAGAATTATTTTGTAGTGAGACATGAATATATGTATTTGTATTTAAAAATATTTTTCGTTTTATGCGTACAACCATGTAAAATATCTGGCGAGAGGTTATGTGCTGGCCACATCAAATTTTTACTCATAATTTTAAGCAAGCACAAATTTTTGCCAGATTCACATTTATTTGTAAATGTACTTTTGCTTTAAAATCTTTTGTGAGCTTATTATAAAATGAAGTAAAGTAAAGCATAAAGGCATTTATCAGAGCTTGGCAGCTATGGCAGTAGTACAGCGCAAACCGAAGCAAACCTTTCATAAAATGAACATATGGCTGTTAAACTGATCTCTTAAGTCCACTGCACACGATGCTAACGTTATAAATTTTAAGAAAGTGGACGTACTTGTCGACAATGTCTGTTGTTCTCAACAAAACAAAACGACCTGCGATTTATTGTTAATGTAGAGGCATACGAGATTTCATACAATTGCGTTTGACAAAAACGACAAATAAATAAATCTTCACATCTTTACCGTATGTTTGCAACTTAATTATTGATATCTAAATGAATTAATATACTTACTTTGCCCCTGTGGAGCACTCTCCACGCCATCAATGAGTGCCCGTGAGATGACGCCTGCTAAACAACCCCACGGTATAGTATGACTAGCGAATGAAAATTGACGTTTAGATTATTCAATTGATGTGGTTTCTTTTGAAAATATTTCCCTATATTTGATTTGAAAGGAAACTGACCCTTATGTATCCCGTTACAGAAGATTAGAATTGTACTCAATACCAGGAGGCATTTAAAATGATCTTAGCAACAGGATTCAGGGATGTATTTAAAAAAATTAATACCGGAAATTCTAGTTCGTTCATCTCAGGTGTAAGCAACCCTCGAGTCGGAATTACTGTTAGATGAAATTAAAAATAAACCTATTTCATAGAATTGCCAAATTAAATAGTTTAAAGAACAAAATATTTTGTTATAATCAACATAAACGAAAAGTGTTTAATAGTATTTTATGTACCAAGGGCTTTACGATGATGATAATGCCAGGAGGGCGACGAGGATCTAGCCCGTGGGCCTTTGGCCCGACGGATAGATGTCGTCCGATGGGCATTATCATCTAGTAACGCTCGTGGTGCATACAATATTTTATGTCTCACTAGAATATGTGAAATAAGTTTTCATTTATAATAATTTTGATTACAATAATGATTAAGCTTTGGCGTTACTAAGGATGTTGTTTAATTGTTTTGTTTATTATCAACATTTATTTATTTTCAATAACATCAACGTTCTATATCGTTGGAGATGATGGAATGGGTGAATTTGATGTTTCGGAAGATATTTTATGGAAACGGTGTAAATAAATTATTTTGAATGGTTCTGCATACTGTGAGGAAGAGAAACGCATAAATGTTTCACTAATTATTCCATTCTCGTCTGTAGAAGTTGTATTACATTTTGAGGTTCGTTTTCACATGACAGGTCTCAGTTCTTTATTTCTTATGCACTTATTTCTGAATATTATTACATTTTAGAGAGTTTGTACTGCTTTGGATGTGTCACATGAGACGGTAAATAATATCAAAAATGTTTTCAAACGTGGATAAATATGGTCCCCAAAAAATTAGTGTTCCGTCATCCGTCCAAAATCAATGCGAAACATTACAGTCTGCAAGTCGACGTACTTACTATTTACATGTATGGTGAAAGTAAATTGCTTTTTTAAGGCCTTTTACATAATCAATTTTAAGTATTATAATTTCTTTGTTGTGGTGTCAAAGCTGTTTTCTTATTATATTAATTGTTATAATCAATCCTTATTATTATTGTAATGAATTATAATTAAAAAGAAAATAATTTTCATTATATACCGTTCATATTATTTCTAATGTAAAGTCCGTAAACGATGATTGGATTACAATGACGGCATAATGAACTATTATGCCCTCATATAATGCCCCGGTTGTTGTAGATATGTTTATATACATCGTATCCTATCAATATACAGTTCATAATACTGTAGTGAAACATAAAATATTTTAAACGCACCCCTTTTTTGATATTCAGTTACCCTAGTCGGCCATCTATTTTCAGCCAGACATAGTAATGTATTTCTGTGCTTTCCTAGTCCAATATTTAAGTGGGTTCATGCAAAAATTTCATACCTGAATATTTCGTACAATTCTATTCTTCTCTAGGGTTTCAAAAGAAACCACATCTATTAAATAATTTTTTGTGCAACCGGAGGCGAAATAAGCATTTTGCAGCCGCAATACAGGCCGCGAAATTAAATTTCACGACCGTTGTTATGGTAACGGCCGCGAAATTCATTTCGTGGACGTTGTCATGGTAGCGGCCACGAAATTAGGTAAATAATCACTTTGACACTTGAAAATTGGATGGTTTTGTTTATCAAATGTTAATCCCATAGCCAGCGTGAAAGCTAACTTTCTATATACAATGAAAATTTGTAATTACATATTTTTTACGGTTGCACAAAAAATATTGTGTACACCTTGTCCGCGAAATCCTTTAGCGCCCTCGAGATTGTCTTGCCTCGGCCGCAAGCGGCCTCGGCGACAATTTTTCTCTCGGTACGCTAAAGAGTGATTTCGCGGCCTTGATATACAAATAACTATAATCGTCAACTTTCATTTGCTAGTCATACCATACAAGTCATCATTACCGAAATCTACGTACAAAGCAGATTGGCATACCCACCAATATGTAATATGCCGTGATTTCAATTTTATTGTAAATTTAAAATTATACATATTATATTTTGCTAACAATTCTTCATTTGATGAATCTATTTTTCTTTATTTTACTAGGAGAAAATCTATCATGGTTCTATATTGTAAGTAGAAAAAGTTGGCAGATTATTCAGTGTAACTAAGTGAACTCTAAACTGAAGAATAAAAGTTAATTTGTAAATTCAGGGCATAATTACTTTAAGACGTAAAGCTAATTAAACATTCACTTAGCACGACTTGTAATGTACGTCTTTACGTCTTACGTTCCTCCTAAAAAACTAATTGATTGTCAGATTTAATTACTCTCATTTTTCAAACTTTTAATATGTCTGTGGTGCCTCTTTTTTCGACATCTTGTAACGACTATTTGCACCGAGAAGTTTCACAAAGACATTCTTTGTAAAACTTCAGATGAATTACATATCTTCATTATTACAAATTAGAGCAGTGGTATTCAAACTAGGGGTTGCTATATACCCTCCCTAAATGGCGTCGCAAAAAAATTGCTTGAATCGCGGGACGTATGAAAGAAATTGACGAAGTGTTGATTTCTATATTAAAATATAATCTAAAATTAAAAACTAAAACTGTTCAATTTTACTTAATTTAAGACTTTTATATCAAGAGGAACAACATATTAGATTTAGGCTAAAATTAATAAACCAGAAGTGATACTTTACTTGAAGCTCTGACTAGATTTTCGTAAAAAAATATATTATGGTATACTCCAAAACTTGTCAAATTTAGTATTTAAGACTTTTATATAAAGGGAAGCAACATATTAAATTTTGGCTAAAATTGATAAACAAGAAGTGATACTTTATTTGAAGCTCTGAACAGATTTTCGTGAAAAATAAATTGATACAATCCAAAACTTTTCTAATTTGGTATTTAAGACTTTTATATTAATGAGAACGACATAGTAGATGTTTTCTAAAATTGATAAACCGGAAGTACTACTTTACAGGAAGCTATAAACAGATTTTCTTGAAAAAATTATTAAAACATGATTCAAAACTTGTCAAATTTCGTATTTAAAACTCGTGTATAATTTGAAACAACATTATATTTTGACTGTACCTATATGATAAACCGGAAGTGGTACTTAATTTGGAGCTCTTAACAGATTTCGAGGAAAACATAATAAAATATAATCTAAAATTTGGTATTACAGACTTTTCTATTTATTGGAACAACAAATTAGATTTTGTTTACAAACAATCAACCGGAAGTGATACTTTACTTAAAAGCTCATACCTATTTCAAACATGGAATTGACGGGAGGTCATGTGTTGGCCACATCAGATTTTTTTATTTGAATCTGTCTATTATCAGCTTATTTTAAAATTTAAATAATTGTACTCGAAACTATAATGTTGGAGTCGCTATGTCAACGTCATGAATTGGTGGTCGCACTACTAAAAAGTTTGAATACCACTGAATTAGGCTATTAACAGCTCCAGTAAACACACCAATGTTCGTCCGCTGCTATACAGTTACCTTACATAAGTTTGTGTATACTTAAAGAGGTTGTAAATGCTGCTTTCAATTTGACTCTGACATTTGTTTGTTTTATTGTTTTCGTGGGATTGCGTTAAAATTGTTTAAGACCAGTTTAGTTGAAAAGTGTAACGTGGGTGAATAAAACCAATATTATAGTCAAACATTCTACTGACTTTAAGTATTTTATCATGTTGCTGATACATGTGTCACTTAAATTTCAGGAACAATTAAAAACTAGTCATAAATGGCATAAATTTATAAGCAGCACAATTTACACTACAAGTGCAAATTAAGTAGAGTCTGAAATGATTGTAAATGTACCTCCAAAAGGATCAATATATCCGTTTAAATTCTATTTACTTCAGTCCCAGTCGATCTATTTATTTAGTTGTAACTTTCGACAACAAATCTCGTAAACGTAACAAACTCTTGGCTACTCGGGTACATGTAGTGTAAGTTGCCCGGAGTTTAGAGTTTTTACATGTGGCCGCATTGTCCGCCCGGAGCCTGGAGGACTCCGGAGACCACACAAGCCGCGCACAAATTAGCTTTTTGTATCGCGCGCCAACTCGTTGACTAATCGCCGCCGTGCGAACAAACTCATCAATCCACAAACAGAACGGGGATAGTAAGAATAACTTGGACTCTTCCAATTTGGAAAAATGTAGTTAATTAGTGTAGTTGGTTATATTTTATTTAATTTCCCGAATATGATATACGAAAATCTGACATTCAATTTTCCCGCGCAAAATAATAACAATATGGCGGTGCCACTTTCCACATTGGAGGGGGACACCTTCATGCGCATGCCATCGAGTGCGTCATTCGCTGTTTGGTGGCTGCTGTGTGAGATGCCCAATATTCATCGGATATCCGATTCGCTCGAAATGACAAAATTTCTTAATACCGTGATAACTGGAGATGAGTCATGGGTATGCGGGTACGACCCGGAAACTAAAGCACAATCATCACAATGCAAGCATCTCTCGTCCCCAAGGCCGTAAAAAGAGCACAGGTGAGAAGCAAAATCAAGGTGATGCTGACTGTCTTCTTTGATAGCCATGGAATTGTGCACCTTTAATACGCACCGAAAGGACAAACAGTGACGAAAGAGTATACTATCAAGAAGTTCTCCACCATGCTGTTTCCGTGATGCAGCCCGACGCAAAAGCAAGACCGTCCTAAAACATTTGGCGCCCGTGGGCTACTAACAATAATGTGCCCATCTCCGAAAACACAAGGGAAGGAGGAGGGGATATTTATTTATTTACAACCTCCCAACAGGATACAAAGTATTCCAATAACATGAGGGTTGGATACACCAATACATCACAATAACAACATGAATAGACACACATTATGCAAAAATATACATTCTATACAATAAGAAAACAACCAAGTACAACGACAAAAGTAGAAATTGATTTTAGAATATTACAATAAATTTTTACATAAAATATTTTTGAATTGACAGTAGCTAAGATTGAAAATTTTATCATTCATAACACTTTCGACTTCATTATATATTAGACATAATCGTCTAACTGGATCTCTAGTTTCTTAATTTTTTCTACATAGCCTAGTGCAAAACGTTATATAAACCTAGATGCCAACCGAGGAATATTTATTTGTATACTGCTCATTGAATTAACGTCATCTATAACATTTCGCAGTAACCTATGTAAATATAAGCATGAGCAAATCTTACGTCTAAATGTAAATGAATTAAAAAGAAGACAAGATTTTATCGCGCAATATCGTACAAACTTTCTTTGTACCCATTCAATTTTGATACTATGAGTATGATACATGGGATTCCAGATAATCAGGCAATACTCAAGTTTGGATCTAACTAGAGAAAAGTATAAGATCTTGAGAGTTGTGATATTAGTGAAGATACGTGAATTTCTAATAATGAAACCTAATGTTTTACAGGATGTATTCACTAAATAATCATAATGAGGACCGAAATGTAATCTGGGATCAAACATAACTCCCAAGTCCTTATGCGTATTAACTCTGTCAAGACTAAGGTCACCAATCCAGTAAGACGTAATAGTTGTAGTATGCTTCATTGAGTAAGACATAACTTTACACTTTGAAACATTAAAGAAAAGACGTGAGGATGAGCACCAAGCTAGAAGGTTATCAATATCCTTCTGAAGCTGATGGCAATCAGAAACTGAATCAATGACTTTAAATAATTTTAAATCATCAGCATATAGCAGTGATTCTGAATATTCCAAGCACTCAGTAATATCATTTATGAATAAAATATGTTGGTAAGTGGAAGGATGGTAAAGTTTTACAAAAGTTTCAGAACTAGAAAAAGTCAATAACCAATAAACAAATAAAAATAAATAACTCATGCAAAACAAGCCCTTCGCCAGTGCAAGCAAAATTGCCTCCCCAAAAGGCTGGCGCCCCAGGGCTATAGCCCTTTGGTTAGGGTGACCCTGTGAAAAAGACCAGACCTCTGTACGCTGAAAAACTGGGAGTTGCATCATGACAATGCTGGGAGCTCATTCATCGCACCTGATCCAGACTTTCTTGGTTAAATGAAATTCCAGTCATTCGCCAAGCTCCCTACTCTGCAGATATGGTCCCTTGCGACTTTTGGTTGCTTCTGAAATTAAAGAGGCTACTGAAAGGATCCCGTTTTGAGAGTAGAGAAGAGATAATGCGGAACGCAATTGCAGAGCTGCAGACCATTCCTAAAGAAGGCTTCCAAAGGTGTTCCCAGCAGTAGAAGGATTGGGGGGCTAAATGTGTGGAGGCGCAAGACGCCTACTTTAAAGGGGGCCCCTTATTTGCTAAAACTAGAGTTCTACAATCAGAAAAATTGACTGTCGGTCTAGCAAAAAACTATAAATTTTGTAATTGCCACATAACAGTCACTGCTTGACTGCTTGATCCTTCATTATCATAATTCGAATCCAGGATACCGATTCTTGAAATATGAGAATTTTCTCACAAAGTGACATAAAATTTCATCTCACTTTCATCTCATTTCATATTTTCTCATTTTTTTTTTAATTCCCGAAACAAAGTGAGATATATTCCACCTATCTAAATGGCCATGATTTAGCAAGTGAAAAATTTGACATAAAAGTATGATTTTTGACATTGACAGTACTACATTGCACTCTTCTTTGATTGCCTTTACATATTTGCCGTGATATTCTTATTTTTATTTTAGCTGGTATTGATAATGTTGCCATTCGTAACTACTTTTTCTAGATTTATTGAATTTTGAGTCCGTAGTCCGTGTCCGTAGTGTAGTGGTCTGTGGTAGGCATCACGCGGGCCAAGTTTTCTCCGCCCCTATGCTTACGAGTGACTAACGTATAACTAAATTTCCTATATTAACTATTTATTATTATTATTATTATTATTATTAATAATAATATTATTATTATTATTATTATTATTATTACTATTATTATTATTATTATTATTATTATTATTACTATTATTATTATTATTATTATTATTATTATTATTATTATTATTATTATTATTGCCGTTATCGAACAACTGCAAATAAAATGTGTCATACTACGTATAAACGTATTTGTATTGTATAAGTACACGATATAAAATACTTAAAGGGTGTAGTTATAATAGATAAATGTATGTCATTTCCAACACCAAGCTGGATATCCACAAATCAAAAAACGTAAAGTACTTAGTTAATTTTTATTTTTTTTGGAATCCCTAATGCTGATCTATGCCTTGGTTGGTTGGTTTAAATTGTCACCCAAGCGATCCACTAAATTTTTATTCAGCTGAAATATTTCAAAAATTTGGTTCGAAAAGTAATTTCTGTATTTTCCAAATGCATTAAAGCAGCAGCTACTTCTCTTTCGTCAACCATAATATTTGTTATTATTTTATTTGTAATATTTATTAATTATAATATAATTGAGTATTAAGTAAATTTCTATTTAACATTAGCGAGTGACATTGATTCTCACCACCAAAATGGTGGGGAGATAATTTTCATGTAGTGAGATGAAATGTGAAGTAGTGAGACGACAAAATTATTTCAAGAATTAAAGAAAAAAATCTCACTACGTGACAAGTAAGTCACGTGACGATTTTCTCACTTCTGTCAAATCTCACTAACATTTCATTTTTCAAGAATTGTCCCCCAGAGTGCGTAATAAATATTTGCGAGATAAGGTTTGGGTGGAATACGAAAGACCTAGCTGAGAAATCAGTAATTTTTTGCGTGTAGAGTTATTAATGGATTAAAAGAACAAGAGGCGTTACAGTAAGGCTATGGCGGCAGAAAGGAACAAATATTAGTCCGGTGTTGAGAATATTCATTAAGCTAACTGCTTATTATTAACAATAACAAATTGAATTCGATGTAAACTAAATATGTGCTCTTTATAATTACCAAACAAATTTTTGTTTATATTTCACGTGATAAATGATTTCGTGTTGTTATTTTCAAGTTTAATTTTCACACGAGAATTAACTTAAGATCGTAGTGAACTTGCGATGGAGCAAAAAGTCTGCACGCAAACAAACTGCCAGCAAAACAAATTTACTTATTTTCCTGCCCAAGCATTGTAGGGACGGCTACCGCGTTGCTCTCTGCTCTGATAATTTCATTATCAACACTACACGTTATTTAAACAGTCCCACAAAGAAATTAAATATTAAATTACATTATATACACAAAAGCAAACAGAAAATGAAGAATAATATGTGTAATTGTATATATCTATATTGTAGTTGCAGTATGTCAGAAGAAAGAAAAGTATTATTTCAAAACATTATTTTTATTCATTTTTGAAAGGCAGTGGATTCGATCCCGGCAGACAGAATTTTTCATGACTTACAATAAAGTCTTTCTCTAAAAACAACAACAATAACCTAACCTAACGCACAAAACTGAAATGGGATATGAAATTCTCCGAAATCCTTGATCTTTGATTTTATGAATGAATCCACTTTCTTCTCTTTCTCATGATAAATTAATGGGGTATGTGACCAAATTTTTTTTACACAATATGATACTAGGGGGCTGTCCTTAAATTACGTAACGCAAAATTTGGAAATTTTTGATACCCCCTTTGTAACGCACCCGTAACGCAAACATGAACCCCCCCCCATATATTACGTAACGCAGTACTTCACCCCCCCCCCCATTTTTTTACTGGATATAAAAGTATGTGGCCTCCTTAATATTCAGTTAAAATTTGAAACAGAAACTATTTAAATTAATGTATATAAAGATGAAAAATAACAGAACAGAACAGAAACTATTTAAATTAATGTACATAAAGATGAAAAATAATGTACTACTCTTGCCCTACGGCTTGTCACCCCAATTTCTTTACTGGATATAAAAGTATATGGCCACCTTAATATTCAGTTAAAATTTGAAACAGAAACTAATTAAATTAATGTACACAAAGATGAAAAAATAACAGCACAGAAATTAAAAGCAAATGCATTTCCATATGCTTTTAACAAACTATTGAAAAGTTTTTCCTTATCAACACTACTTGAATTCATGTTTTAATATGAATTGCATTGCACGAATGAAAGACCACTGGCCCGAATTTGAACTGTGCCCGACATCTGTTGACTGTTATTGAAAACAAACGACTGCCTGCATATACGAATTAGCACCGCGAAATTTGAATGTTTCAAAACTATTAAAGCAAGTTTAGCAATATTTTTTTATATTTTATCGTTACGTAACGCACACATTAACCCTCCCCACCCCCTCGTAACGCTGCGTAACGCTACTCTTGACCCCCCCCCTTGAAGCGTTACGTAATTTAAGGACAGCCCCTAGACAAAAAAATAAAATACCCGTATTTTTTTAAATCGATTAATTATTCGTAATTTACGAGAATTATTCAATATTTGGGGAAGGGATTTGTGACGTGAGCATGGTAGAAGCGTGGAAAGAAGACGGATAGACTAGAAAGGAAAGAGATAGTTATAGCCAGGTGTGGTTAAGCCTCACCCTGCCACGCCTACAACAACATAATCGCGACGCTGATCGGCTGATCAGTCTTCTTCCACGATTCTAACATACTTACGACATACATCCCTTCTCCAAAACATTAAATTAATAACTAGTAACAATAATGCAGTAATTTTTATCGACTGTTGATATAGATTTGGGGAGGTGAATTAATGGAGAACCAGTCCTTGAAGAGCAAATTATTTATTGACACGTTAACAATGTACGCATTTTTTTTCTTATAATTTGACATCACCAATCTATGTTTTTGATTATGTATCATTATTATTTTAACAAATCTAAATTTTAAAATAACTTAAACTAACCCTGAGGATGGTCAATTTGTGACCAAAACGTCGGTGTTGTTTATTGTTAATGTATCAATAAATAATTTGCTCTTCAAGGACTGGTTCTCCATTAATTCACCTCTCCAAATAAATAACAATAATATTATTACAAATTAATGTTTAGTTTTTATTAGTATAATGCTACAGTGCTGCTACGCTAAACAAGCGTCTAAGTATAGCGATGACACAATTGCGCTACCAGCCGGGCTTCGTAAACAAACAAGCCGCGACGTGTTTAATTACTTCCGGTCGCTTGAACCTTTTGTGTTCATTGTTATTATACGGTCGAACATTCTAGAGCTCTCTGGAAGTTAATGGCAGCTGTATAAAAGGGACGCAGCTGTGCTCGGGAGTGAGTTAGTTACATGAAGAGACATATAGAGACATTCACATAGAGTGTTAGTGAAGCACAGCAGTATCGTGGTGAGCGTATGCAGTATAGTGTCGAGTGTAGGATTCGGGAAGTTACTGGTTAACTGGGATAGCTGTGGATGTGAATACTCGGTAGTGTTGACGAGTATTGGGAAGCTATAGTGTACAAAGACAGTAACGGCGAGTCGGGAAGTTACTGGTATACCGAGATAACTGTGGAAGTGAATACTCTGTAGTATTGAAGAGTGTTGGGAAGCTAGGTATATGGGGACAGTAACGGCAAGTGGAAGCGGATACTCGGCAGTAGTGTTGAGGAGTTGTGGCATACGGACAGTCGGTGATACTGAGTCTGTGGAAGAGAAAGAGTTACATAAATAGACAGATAGTGAGGTGAAAAGTGTGACTGCTGTCCGAGCAGTTGAATGTACAGACACTGTTGAGTCAGTTGAGTATATAGACGCTGTGGAGGTCGGTAGGCGGACAGTTAATTGGTTAAATAAATAAATAAACAGTGACATAAAGAGCCGAAATAAATAATTAGTAAGATCGTATAAATAAATAGTCGTATTAATTGTTAAATAAATTCATAGTTTTTTAATAATTGTCTAATATTTACACTTCACCCAAATAAATAAATAAAAACGTTACAATCTTTTATGACATGTATTGAATTTAGAATATGGTCACATACCCCATTAATGGGATTTAAGGCGGTATGCAAATAGAAACCTAGCATTATGTCCATCATCTTAAAAGTCTGAAGGAATCAATAAAAATGTCTCTTCATTGTCTAATGTGGGCACATTATCGCTTTGGTGTGGATACACAAGCGAATTTCGAATCTTCCGCTTTGTTTTGGGAGAGCCTTTACTCATTTTGTATAAACAAAAGCCTTGATCAGTGTTGTATATTCTCTGACTGACCTTGTCTTGTATCCCCTAATTTCCATCTGGTTCACGCACCGTTTATTTAATTGCGGCAGCAAGAGCACATATTGTCAAGGGATCGAGCTGTAGCGGGAGCCGTCGCAGGACGAAGGACGAGTCCACCTGCAGGCTACAGGCTTAATTACCGACAGTTAGGATTATATGTGGTCACCCAGGCACAGTGGCTACCCGTAGTAAACTATGCTGATTAGTGCTAGCCAAACCTTGGTTAGCTGAACGCTTACGTTACGAACGAATAAACTATCCTGCCAGAAGCTATTAACTTTGCATAGGGCACACTATAGGTATGGAAATTATAAAACGATATGATGTTACAGGTTGCTTATGGTAAAGTGTGACGTAAATACCAGTGTTACTATGTAACTATTTTAAATAAACAATAATTTTTAGACCCTATTTATCTTGCACTTAAAGTGAAAATTGTCTCGCGTTACTTGTTGAAATTTAGATGGATGTACGGTAGCAGTAAGAGACACGAATGAAACTACGGAAAGAATTCTAGCATGAATCACTGACAAATATATGCGTTTGGTTTAAATCCACATGAGATACAATTAATTTACGTTGCGCTTACCTAATATAACATATAACATTTGTCCAAATAAGTTTTAAAGCTACAAAAAATGGGGTCCTGCACCATAACAAAAAATAGTAAAATGTACACTTTGTACTTAAAATATCACTCAATAAATAGCGATAAAAGATGAAAAAAATCTGATGTGGACACGACACGACATCCTTGTACGCAAGACTAATATGAAGTATAGACTCAATTCTAAAATTGCACGTATTTGACGTAATTAGGCATTAACATCTATTTTTATTTTTTTTTTTTGGTATTTTTGTCCTAATCCATAGAAAGCTTCATTACAAAAACCAAAAAGTATATAAGTTTTAAATTTACATAACTCGCTTATACAAAGGGCTAATTTAATAATACTTGATGTGCTAGACGCGGAATTCAATTCTCTAATTATTTGAAGCATTTATTTCTAAGATCAAAATGAAACCATTTTATTCAAGAATAACTGTTAGCAACTTCAGGTAATATATCACTTCCGGTAAGCCTATTTTAACCAAAATCTACTATGTTATTCTAATTGACATAATAGTCTTATATACGAAATTTGGCTTCAAATAAAGTACCATTTCTTGAAATTATGTAATGACCAAAAAGGGAGGTGCACAACTAGATGTTATAGCAGTTCTAAATGTCTGTATGTGTGTGTTTGTGTGTGAGAGAGAGTGTGTATATGTGTGTGTGTGTGTGTGTGTGTGTGTGTGTGTGTGTGTGTGTGTGTGTGCGACACAAGTTTGCTCTGCGATAACTCTAATACTACAATTCCAAAAATTATAATTCTTTCGTATTTCTCTTCGTTACACCCTTATAAAGAGCTGATTAGATTTTGGTTATAATTGGTCAACCGGAAGTACCCACATTTGAAGATTTTAACAGTTTTTCTTGAAAAAAACAATGATATAAATACAATATTATAAATATTAAAGAATATTTTATTCTCCATACGATTTGACTGCATTTTATACTTCATATTAAATGGATATAGAGTTAAAAATTATAAACAAATTAAATTTCATAAATTAACCAACTATGCTATAACTATGGAAACAGCTACTATGTTAAGAAAATTCTGATTGAAAGATGTCAGTATTAAGTGCAATTGACAGAGTATGTTTGTGTTATAATTTTTCTGGAAATATAGGATCTTTTACTAAAAACTTTCTTTATGGAATTTATATAAAACACATACAACTGCCGGCAGGTAATGTGCAAGAAATAGAATCTTTTGCAAGGAACTTTCTGTACGAAATTTGTACAAAATACATGGAACTGACGGAAGGTAACGTGCTGGCCACATCAGATTTTTTTGTAGTTTTCTTATGGACTGTGGCAATGACAATACTCATGCGAATTCACTTTTAAAAGTTTTGCAAGCTTTATGCCGACATAGATTGAAGTAAACCGAATTAAAATTTTCATTAAATAGCTACATGCGTGTGCTGAACTTATAATTTTAGATGTAAAAAGGGGGAAAAAATAAAAGTTCCAAGTCTTGTTCACACTGTTTTAAAATTTTAGTGCAAATTACATTATATATATATATATATATATATATATATATATATATATATATATATATATATATATATATAATTATAATTTTAAGTCAGCATGAAAACCTTATTATGAATGTATATTTATTCCTTATAAGGATATTTAGTTTAAAAATAGCACAAAATAAGGATGGAACTGATACGAGAAGTGGTGACGACATTTTTTTATTTCTTTTCTTTGTGTCTACTTTGTTTATCGCCTCGAAAAATATATTTCACTTTTGTTGTGTGATGTATCGAAAAGCAGACGTAGCGTGAAGCCAACGAATCTCACTAAGACGATCGCTCTCCAAATTTGGACGCAACGCAAAGTGAAAACCGCGGGGAATCGTAACTTTTTCATTCAATGAAATTAATGTGTCGACTATTTTGACGTTTAGACACATAAATACAACAAGTTTTGTTGTCGAGAAGTTGCACAATGCTGGAACCCTTGAAAATAAACATTTACTGTCTCCCACTGGCCGCTCACGACGTTTTGTCGCCATTAGTTATTTCCGGTCGCGTAAACTCGACTTCCGACTAAAGGCCAGTCAGCGGTAAACCGCAAAAAAAAACTAATGAAAAATATTTTCTCTCTTTTTTAAATACATACCTCTTCGCGACCAGATGAATAAATAACTACTTTTATTTATGACCTGTTCCCAATTATTCATTCAGGATAATTTGAAGTAGTGGCCGAAGATATTACTCAAAATATTTTAAAAACAGTGATCTTTACATCTGCGAGTAAGAACTTCATGAATAGAGACAATACTCAGAGATTTAGAACGGCTAAGCCTAAATAATTGGCAACTTTTATAACTCAAGTAGCGCATTTGTACTTACTATGCATAACTATTAATTATTCATTCAAATGTCTTCGTGGTATGTTCCTTATTACCAGTAGCGTAGCCAGAATGAAAACAAGAGGGGGGCCAAAGGAAATCCATCTAACCGTATCAAAAACTTCCACTATAGTCCCACTATAGTCTTGCGGGACAGATGTTAAACGTCTATGTCACGGTTTTCAGTGTTCACACCTTAAAAGGGGTCAAGTCGAATTTTAAACGGGCAGCCCCTAAAGTGGTTCCAAATAAATGAGAATATTTTATTAATGTTTCAATAATTTTGTTGTAGGGTAAAAATGATAGGTGTTTCACAGAGCTGGGAGTATCTTACGAAAAAAGATACACGATGATATCTAAGATACTTTTAATATCTTAGATACTTTATCTTAGATACTTCCTATTTTATAGGTAATGTATCTTAATTTTAAATACTTTTAAAATTTATCTGTATCTTTTATCTTAAAAATGTATTTTAGATACTTCTAAAATATTTAAGATACTTTTTTTATTTTAGATACTTTTAATGCATTTAGATACTTTTAAAGTATGTAGATATTTTAAGGTATCTAATGGCCGTATTATGGTCATAACTGTAAGTCTTAAATCTGCCACTCTTATGGATAATTTCATATTAATCAACAAAAATGATGTGTTTTTGTCAGTTTTTCCACAGATTTTACAGTTTTGACTATAATACGGCCATAAATGCAGTTGAAGTATCTTTTTATTAATAAAGATATTATTTAGCTTGTTCAAACAAGACTAGTGCGTAGTAGAAGGCTGTAGTGCATCGTGCTTCCTTTCTCATTGGTCCTGTGAAGATTTTTGTTTTTTGTATCACACCAAAATATCACATTTTTAAAAATATGTTAATATATTTTGAAAAATTATTATTAAGTATATACACATTTTCAATTACCTATTTAAAATATTTTTTAAGGTACGTGAAAGATAATAAGGACATTTTAAAAGTACCAAATTTATTTTTAGGTATCTAAAAGTATCTACATATTTTAAGATTACCTATCTAAAATACTATAGTATCTAAGATACTTTAAGAGTATCTAAGATATTTTAGGAGTATCTAAGATATTTTAAGAGTATTTAAGATATTTTAAAAGTATCTAAGATCATTGAAGCGTATTTAAGATATTTTAAGAGTATCTAAGATATTTTCAAGTAGATATCTAAGATACTTTTTAAAAAGATTTGTATCTTAAAAATTTACACTTAAAATATCTAGATATTTAAGTATCTGTAACAAAATTTATGTAAGTATCTTACAAAAATATCGAAGATACTTTTTCAAAGTATCTATCCCAGCTCTGGTGTTTCATTACTTTTTATCATAATATCTAGCTAAAATAGCTTTTTGGGTATTTGTGCAATAGTTTAACCATCTACAATTATCTTGGGAATAATGATTGGGACTTCCAATTTTGTCTTCTAGTATAGATTTCAATACTGAGTGGATTTCTCAAACCTCTTTCACAATTGAAAATTAGGTTTAGCTTTCTGGTTTATACTTTAGATTTAAAGACTTTGGCCGCATATTATGTTATGACTCCATTCACACTTCAGAATTTAGGGTCTCTAAATCCAAATCATAAATCTAAATATTGCAAGGTCCAAACTTTAGGTATATGATTTAGTTTGACGTCACAAACTTCACCAATGAGACCTAGTCTGAAATGATATAGATATATACACCCATCTTCATTTAAGGTGCATTCACAAATGAAAATTAGATTTAGATTTATGGTTTATACTTTAGATTTAAAGGCTTTTGCCGCATATTATGTAATGACTCCATTCACATTTCAGAATTTAGGATCTCTAAATCTAATTCATAAATCTAAACATTGCAAGGTCCAAACTTTAGGTTTATGATTTAGTTTGACGTCACAAACTTCACCAATGAGAACGAGTCTGAAGTGATATAGATATATACACCCATCGTTATTTAGTATCCACTTGGTGGATTCGGCTTTTTAAACAAATGCGAGAAGAACATGAAGACTGTCATAACTTAATTGCTAAAATATAACCAATAATGCCAAGCAAATGACAGTTTCACGGCGCACAGGTGTCTTGTTGAGTACTGTTCTACCAATATTTTAATCTTGTTTTTGAAACATTTACATAGATGTCTGTACATATCAAAACTAATTTTCAGATAACTTAAACTTACATTTATGAATGACTTACTTAAACCTAAACAAAAACCATAAACCTAATTTTTATTTGTGAATGCACCTTTAGTATCCTTGGTGGATTCGGCTTTTTAAACAAATGCGAGAAGAACATGGAGACTTTCATAATTAAATTGCTAAAATATAACCAATAATGCCAAGCGAATGACAGTTTCACGGCGCACAGGTGTCTTGTTGACTACTGTTCTACCAATATTTTAATCTTGTTTTTGAAACATTTACATAGATGTCTGTACATATCAAAACTAATTTTCAGATAACTTAAACTTAAATTTATGAATGACTTACTTAAACCTAAACAAAAACCATAAACCTAATTTTCATTTGTGAATGCACCTTTAGTATCCTTGGTGGATTCGGCTTTTTAAACAAATGCGAGAAGAACATGGAGACTTTCATAATTAAATTGCTGAAATATAACCAATAATGCCAAGCGAATGACAGTTTCACGGCGCACAGGTGTCTTGTTGAGTACTGCTCTACCGATATTTTAATCTTGATTTTGAAGCACTTGCACAGATGTCTGTACATATCAAAACTAATTTTCAGATAACTTAAACTTAAATTTATGAATGACTTACTTAAACCTAAACAAAAACCATAAACCTAATTTTCATTTGTGAATGCACCTTTAGTATCTTTGGTGGATCCGGCTTTTTAAACAAATGCGAGAAGAACATGGAGACTATCATAATTAAATTGCTGAAATATAACCAGTAATGCCAAGCGAATGACAGTTTCACGGCGCACAGGTGTCTTGTTGAGTACTGCTCTACCGATATTTTAATCTTGTTTTTGAAGCATTTACACAGATATCTGTACATATCAAAACTAATTTTCAGGTAATTTATACTTACATTTATTAATGACTTACTTAAACCTAAACAAAAACCAGAAACCTAATTTTCATTTGTGAATGCACTTTTAGACACCGTCAAATATTAATATTAAGCAGAATCATTGACAGCACATTGTATACTGATATAATTGCAAATATACGAATAGATCATAGAAATCATTTATGTTATTATTGTTACTAATTATACTTAAACAAAGAATAAAATTTTGAAGTGCAAATTATATTTTGAATGATACACACTGCGAACAACTGCTTTAATTTTTATTGCACAGACAAGGGAGGGGCCCTGGCCTCCTAGCCCCCCCCCCCCTTGGCTAAGGCTAAGCCACTGCATATTACTAAATACAATTTTCTTTAATATAAAGTTTTCTGCTCTGAATATTGTGAATTGTTTATATAGGATATTGAATAAGATAATATTTATTTCGTCATAAAAATCGCGTTCCACTTATATTATAACTCTCATTCTCCGAATTTGAGTGTTAGCACTGATGGCTCATTTCGAAAAGATACCAAATTTGTTTATTTTAGTACTAATAAAAATGATTTTATTATTGTCGTCAACATGAAATAATAATCAAGCAACCCTCGCATTTCTTCCTCCATTTCGTTTTTATCTGACGTTTCTTGTTAAAATTTATTTAAATAAAGTCTCCATGCAATATTGATTAAACTATCAGAGGAGAGGAAAGTTTTAATGCATCTCAAATTACTATCTGCAACATCGGCTTTAAATTTCAAAATAAGACAGTGTTAATACTAGATAATTTCTTCAAACTTTTAACGTAATATGAAAACGAGAAATCCGTGTCTTCGGAAATGACACTCATAATCATATTCTTTAATTACGACGGAGATATCTCGCTCGGGTGATCATTTATCAAACCGTCTGTTTACTGACGGGGCTCCGCATTGCTCGGCAATGAGAGGGGAGGCTTCCCAAAATGTTGGAGACATTTTTTTAAATTCTTTTATGAAACCTCATCTAAACTGAAAGCGATCTGTAGTTCTAGAAAGTGTAAATTGGTTTTCGCTAAACTGTAATATATTTTACGTTCAACTGCATTAATTTTTTTTTAAATAAATAACATTTTTACATTCCGTCACCTTTAGGTAAGAAAGGTATTGTCTTTGGTCAAAAAATTCGGTGATGAGTTTTTAATCAATAAGCACGTTGTAGAATACGATTTTACTATTTTTACGATGATGTGTGTATGTGTGTATGTGTGTGTATGTGTGCGTGTGTGTGTGTGTGTGTGTGTGTGTGTGTGTGTGTGTGTATGTGTGTGTATGTGTGTATGTGTGTATGTGTGTGTATGTGTGCGTGCGTGCGTGTGTGTTTATGTGTGTGTATATATATATATATATATATATATATATATATATATATATATATATATATATATATATATATATATATATATATATATATATATATATATATATATATATAAGTGTGTGTGTGTGTGTGTGTGTGGGACAAAAATTTGCCCTGCGATAACTCTAATACTATAATTCCAAAAATTATAATTCTTTCGTATTTCTCTCCATTACATCCAGATGAAGAGCTGATTAGATTTTGGTTATAATTGGTCAACCGGAAGTACCCACATTTAAAGATTTTAACAGTTTTTCTTGAAAAAACAATGTTAAATATCAATTTTTTCAAACAGCTACTATAAGAAAATTATGATTGAAAGATGTCAGTGTCAAGTGCAATTGACATCGTATGTTTATGTTTAATTTTACTGGAAATATAGGATCTTTTTGCTTGAAATTTTCTGTACGGAATTTGTAAAAATAAATACAACTACTTGAAGGTGATGTAAAAGAAATAGAATCTTTTGTTAGGTACTTTCTGTATGAAATTTGTACAAAATACATAGAACTGACGGAAGGTAATGTACTGGCTACATCAGATTTTTACCTCCCGCTACCCTTGGTAAGGGAGGTGTAGGGACCGTGCTAAAAATCGCATATCGAGATTTTGGTAAATGACCACGTTTTAAGGTCCCTAGAATACAATTTTAACATTTTCACGATGATGTCTGTGTGTATGTGTGTGTGGATTCTCCACTCTAACTCAAATACTATCATTCAGAAAATTTTGAAACCTTGTATTTCGAACTTTTTCTATAATGGAAAGAACCCATTAGATTTTGGTGTAAATCGGATAACCGGAAATGGCACTTTACTAGAAGCTCAAAATAGTTTTTCTTCGAAAAATACCTTTAAATGTTTTTTTTTTGAGATTAATGTTATTATAAAAATTAAAGATTACTAAATTTTCTATAGTTTTGCATTAATACTTTTTCTATAAATTTTATGGATAAATTTATAAAATTATCTATAATTTAAATACCAGAGTCTACGCTTTAAAGAACTAAATCATTTCAAAATAATATTAGTAACGTTTTAAAAAGAAAAAAGTAAATAGAACAATAGAAAAGGAATTTAATACAGTTTCCAGCATAAGTAAATATGTAGATATGTATTTAGATTAATAAAAATTAACGTATTCACAAAAATGATTAAGCTAATCCGCATTTTTGGATTAGTGAATTCTATTCTATCCCGGTATTTAAAATTTAATTTTCATTTTATTATAGCTCAGGTGGCTCAATGGTTAGAGCAACGCGTCATGTCATGAGTGCTTTCGGGGCTCTGGGTTCGAATCTCATTAAGGCATGTATGCGTGTGAATGTGAACCCACTCTGTAATTGGGATTTAAACCTGTTGAGGGGTTTAAAAAAGGTAGTTACTTGGATTAGATTAGACTATATTTTAAGAAACAAGCTGTCAAAATAAGAGTAAAATTCGCTAATACAAAAATACTGATTAATTTAATCTTTTTTGTGACTCGGGCTGTAAATGATGGGAGGTATTGTGTTGGCCACACCAGATTTTTTAAATATTATTTCATATATGTTTAGCTCACTTTGTTCGCAGAGTATTAGTATATAAAATGAGTGCGATTTGGTTACTAAGTGCAATGTACTGGTTAATTTTCGAATAAAATTATATTAATATCCGAGTTATTTGAAATGATTCTATCGTTGAGAATCACTGTCAGGGAATAATACAACCCAGCCTTTATGTACGTATTCATAGTGACGTTGTAACTAACATATTCGCTGTAATAAGTACGCAAATGCATCCCGAGAAAGCCGTTTCGCTACCTCCATTGTGCAACATTGTTACTCTGTCACAGCACTGTATGCAATGCTCGGCAAATATATTAAATGATTGTTTCATGTGACACGCAGAGACCTTTACCAAGATTGCATAGATTTACAACACAGTGTAGCCAGTGGTCGAAGTGGCATTTTTTTTTTAGTGGTATGCCATGTCGAAGTTAAAAGAAATGTACATGTATATATGTGTTCAAACATTGGGTGGAGTGCTTTTCTAAACAGCAATATTTTAAATATAATAAATTACATATAAATCGTCACAAATATATTTAACATTAATAACATACACATAAAGAAAATAAACATTACATATATTATATTATACAGGATGTCGCACAACTCGCGCCCCATACGAAACTGACACTTGCCGACGACAATAGGTTGCCAACAAATAGAAGAAAATAATTGGCGGCTGCTTGCATAACGGAGTTACAAGACTTTTTAATCCACCAATCCGGAAAGATATTTTGAGGTGTGATAATATTATTACATAATAAAAC
The DNA here is from genome assembly GCA_963082715.1 of Harpalus rubripes. Taxonomy (NCBI): domain Eukaryota; kingdom Metazoa; phylum Arthropoda; class Insecta; order Coleoptera; family Carabidae; genus Harpalus; species Harpalus rubripes. The sequence continues at coordinate 58,670,560 of OY720457.1, read as the reverse complement.
TGGTTGCCAGGCTTTAAAAATACTGCTAGTGAGTTACAAAATTTGTTTGACTTACTGTAATTTTGACACTTTAGAGTTGACTTTTCACTGTCAACAAATTTAGGTTAGCGAAGGTGTCATCCGAGATCATCATTTATATCGTACAGTACGTTGTAACATCCTTGTCTGGCGAAAATCGATTCGTCCGAAAATAAAATCCGCGAAACAAAATTTGGTTCGAGTATCTCTTGATTTAGCAACCATGTACAGAACTCTCTTCTAGCAGGGTAAACTTCCGGCTGTAGATGCTATACAAAAGTGTAATGATACGGGTGTTGCCGATTATTTTTCAAAATTCGATGTACCGAAGCCCTGGAAATACCTAATTGGCCCGCGACTTCTCTGATACTTCTGGTACCATCTTCCTCAAAGACATTTAAAACAGCTTCTTCGTTCTCAACTGTACGAGCGATTCTGGGAGCACCACCAGTTTCTTTTCGATCTGGCATAACTTGACCGGTCTCATGCGTCCTTGCGATGGCTCTCAATATCACTTTATGATCCACAAGATTTCTATCCGGAAAACGTTCCGAATAGATTCGTGCTGCCTCTCTGGCGTTACGTCCACATTCTCCGAAAATTATAATCATTTCTAAGTAATCAGCGGCTGAATACATGGTAAGAATTTGCCTTATTTTATTCACCTTGTCAAATTTAAATTTAATTTGACACTGACATTTTTCGAAAACTACAGTCGCCCACACATTTTAAAGAAGATTTGATTTATATAAAACCTTAGTAACGTAAAATTACGGCAAACCCACGTTAAAGGTGTAGGTCTCTGATTGGTCAATTTTAAGTCGTCTTTTCTCAAATATCTTTTAAGCTAGATTTTTTTTCTTCGAAATTACACATCCGAGTGCAGTCTCGTGTTTCCTCATTCGCTCAAGAGCGCGAGTTGAGACAGCCTGTATATTGTATACAAAACATAAATTAAAAAATCTTTTAATGAAGACAGATATAAATCCTAGGTAAGTAAAATAGAAAACAGAAAAATAAATAATAATTGTATAAAAATATACACAAGTCAGTTTTATTAATGTTAATTGATAATAAATGTTAACCTTGAAGACATTAAAACAGCATACCGGTATGCAGTATTTTGATATAAATAGGTTTGGAACGTTTAATAAAAAAAAAATTTTACTGGTATGGCATACCACCGTATACCACCCCAAATCGACCACTGAGTGTAGCCACAGATAAAGTCTATAAACCATCTACAAACGAAATAAAAATGAAGGTAGAGTAACCGATACAAAAGATGAAAACAGTTGAACTATTGGGAAAGACGCTGTTATTGAAGAAAAAGTTTATGCCTGTGGTACATACATTTTAATATTGCTCACAGCCCTCCAACCTCCACAACTGCTGTATTCGGCTCTCATAGAACGTCTCAAGAGGTCATTCACCTCAACCTTGAAGTGTAAGAGGGCACCATGACCAGAATTACTGGTACGTCGGCCGGGTTGCCTAATAGTATGTTCCGAAACTTAATCAGAGAAACCGCTACTACGTAAGAGGTATGTATGGTAAGACTAGCGAATGAAAATAGACGTTTAAATTATGTTATAGCTGTGGTTTCTTTTGAAACCCTAGAGAAGAATAGAATTGTACGAATTATTTAGGTATGAAATTTTTGCATGAACCCATTTAAATACTGGATTAGGAAAGCACAGAAATACATTACTATGTCTGGCTGAAAATAGACGGCCGACTAGGGAAACTGAATACCAAAACAGGGGTGCGTTTAAAATATTTTAAACATTTTTCATTATGTTGATTACAACAAAATATTTTAATCTTTAATGCCCGGTTTCTCCACAGCAAATTAAGTTGTTGATTATTTAAGAGCTACTTAATTGTAAGTAGGCCTTATATCCCAAATGCGTTGCACCAGCAAATTCAAATGCGAACTTAACTTAAGTCACAAATTACATTGGCAACAGGTTAAAATATATCAAAGCTGTCATTGTATATGACAGTGTTTAAATGCTTATATTCGTTTCAACAGTATTCGATATGGATTTATCGGATTTCCCTAATTTTGACGACGTTAACATCGTGGATAATATTGACGAAGTTGATTTTGTCGATATTGTTGAAAATGTTAGAATTCTGCGACAAATATATAACAGAATTGATTTGCTCCAATTATATGACAACAAAGATTTTTTCTGTCGGTTCAGAATAACTAAAATCACTATTATAGATATTCTGAGGCAAATCGAACCTCAATTGGAATATATTCAAGACAATAAGTAAATGCCAGCAATTTCTTCTTTGCTATAATTTATACGTTTTTGTCCATATCGCTGAAGACGCACCGTAACCCCACAAAATTAAACAAATTTACCGTGAACTGATATGACAAATGACATATATGACACATAAGTCACTGTTTTTTCGACTTACATTTAAGTGCTACTTACGTCTCACATCTTGACATTTTTGAGTGAACAGTTTACGGTGGAACTTAGGAATAAGTCACGACTTAAGTCTTAAATTGCTCTGGAGAAACCGGGCATAAACTATTTAGTTTGGCAATTCTAGAAAATAAATTTATTTTTAAATTCGTCTAACAGTAATTCCGACTTGAGGGTTACTTACACCTGAGACGAACGAACTAGAATTTGCGGTATTAATTTTTTTACATCCTGTTGCTAAGGTCATTTTAAATGCCTCCTGGTATTGAGTACAATTCTAATCTTCTGTAACGGAATACATAAGGGTCAGTTTCCTTTCAAATCAAATATAGGGAAATGTTTTCAAAAGAAACCACATCTATTAAATAATCTAAACGTCAACTTTCATTCGCTAATCGTACTATAACTGAAATTCGTGGTAAGTTGTGAAACGCTATGGTTGTAATCGGGTAAATGAGCAAAAGAGAAAGATGGTAGTGTCTGTGAATGACAGTTTATACATATGACATGTAGTATAATGTATTAAAAACTACCTATTTGCCTGTTTACAACTTTTCTAACAACGTAGGAAAACAAACAAATATCAGAGGAACACGTAATAATTAACACAAACAAAGTGAAAAATATGAAATACAAAATACATGCGCCTAGTAACTACTAATTTGATGGTCGAACGATTTAATGCGAAGGGCTCATAACAGCACTACTCAAAATATTTTTACGTCATAGTTTTCAAAGACGTTTCTAGATATGTAAAGAACTTCAATTTTCTCAAATTATGAATGAAAACTTTTTCCTAAACATATTTTATTGTATTTTCCTACTAATCTAGTAGTATAAAGTTACTTTTTTGCATAAATTGAAAACGTTATAAATTTGATGGTCGAACGATTTAATGCGAAAGGCTCATAACAGCACTACTCAAAATAATTTTTTTTACTATTTAAACTAAAGAATATTTTTTCGAATTCAAAACTGATTGATATATTGCCTTCCTTATAAACATCTTTCTTATAAAAGAAATGTTCTGTGACCGCGCAGATCGTGTTGGGCGTTAAAGGAAATGAAGAACAGTGGTGTAAGTGAGCAGGATCAGCAGTGCAGTGTGCAGCAGGACAGCAGGAGTGTGGCAGGAGATTTACACCCCCATACGTCATCCTGCTGACAGGAGGCCGAACAGAATAACACATGTGAGGAGCAGGAAACCAACGCGAGATACAGACGTGAAATAGGTGCGACTGTTTGTTCGGGATCGGGAACACAGGATAGAATAGAATTATAGATGTGGGAATATAAATAAATAAAACCAGATGAAGACGTAATAATGTTTATTACTTATTTATTCTTTTTTGTTTCGGTTTTACAAATTTAAATCCCTGGATGTTTATTTATTTGATCAGCAAACGTTGATCTTGTAAGTTTTTTAAATTTCCAAAAGACCCAAATCTGAAGTATACGTAGATAAACTTAGTCAGGTTAGTATTAATTTACAACAGAATAAAACTTTCTGAACCATTTAAATACCAAATAAACTTATAGGTTATGAGCGCCAAACATCAAATTATGGTTTAACAGAGCAACCGCCTTAGCAACGAAGACGCCATTTTCTTGTTTGGAAACCTTCGTGACGTCACACTAAACGGGTTCATATAAGGCCACACGAGAATACAGGCCTGAATGTTTAATTCGTGACGTCACAGCTAGCCTCTTGCTGTCACGCCACGCCTCGTACGATAGCAGTGTAAGCATAGGAAATATACGGAATTATAAACAAAAAGGATTGTAAAATGTATTTTATAAAGATATACAACTCGTAAATAGCTGTTCATATATTACTATTTTATATACATAAATAAACAAATTAAATAAAAAACGAATTATAAATGGCCTAAATATACGAATAAACTCATGTTTTACTTTTCAATAATACAAGAAATAATAAAAAATAATAATAACATTAATAAATCTTTAGATCTGGAGCCAACAAATGAAAATAATATAACGTAGAACATATCAAAATGATAATAGTGAAACTAAATATGAATAACATACATAAGGTACACATATTATATATTTAAAATAACCATTACTTTGGAATGAAATAGATTTAGGTGCTCGCTAATTTTTTTTTTTATTTTTATGTTAAACTGTTTTTTATTACAAATTTGTTCTTTACGGTTTTTTCTATAATTATTTAGGAAAATGTTGTTGAATATCCCTAAAAAAATTCATAACTAAATTTGATGTTCTGCATGATACACATTCATCATATATTAGGAAATAATTGCGTAGGCTTCTACAGTCTGAGTCATGAGAAATATTCGTTTTCCGGGAATGGACTGTGTCATATTTTGAGTCAAAGCTCAACGTTTCGCCCGCAGTCGTATGGGGCATCTTCAGGAGCAAGGGGGATAGTACTGTCTTAAACAAGGCTACCCGACGTGTTTCAAGCACGCTAGAGGCCGAGTTTAAGCAACAAGAGGGGAAGACTCATTTCACAAGGTTACCCGACGTGTAAACCACGCTAGAGGCCAAATAAACTTGGTTTGTTATATCTCAGGTATAACAATTTAGCCATGTTACCGTAATTACTCCTGCATATTGGCACAAAGCATTTTAAAACCATTTTTACAATATCCTTCAACAGAAAACAATCGAAATTTAACGTGCTTCACTATACCGTGCGTCCAATCGCGCTGACTGCTGTACCTCTACTGTTGTTAGAAGGCTAGACTAGCGCGCTGGCCTCATAGTTTGAAGTGACGCATTGAGCAGGGATAAGCATTCAGGCCTGTATTCTCGTGTGGCCTCGCAGGCCCCGGATTCCCGGATACGGGACCGATGGACCGAACCTTAAAATTGGGCCTGCCGGAATTCCAAATTGGAATTAATTTTGATTTGGGCCGGTCTGCCACTATTTGCCCGGGCCGGCGTTAGATATCGCATGCGGCCCATATTAATAGGTAAGTAAATTGATTGAAATTGTAAATTTTGACGTTTACAAAATCGTCCTGAAAAATAACTAATTAATATGTAATTACTCATCAATGTTTATTTTATTATTACATTTATTATAATGTATAAAAATTGAGTTTATAAAGTAGTTTAATTGTGTCTTGATCCTTTCTTAATCTTAATCTAAGAAGAATACAGAAAATAGAATGATAGTTAAAAAATAAAATGATTGGATGTAAGAAACCCACGCCACCGCATACAAAGTTTTCTATTAATTTCCACAAGGCCCGAACGAGGAAAATTGAAAGCAAGCAGACTTGAGCTCGGGAAAGAACTGGTTTGGAAGAAAATCCGGACAAGTTCTCCCGCCTTCATCTTAATTAAAACTTCGTTTTTCTCGGCTCGATTCCAGGACTGTAATAAGAGGACATTGCTGTAAATGTACCTTTCAATTGCTTCACTTCATTCCTAAATGCTCTATAAAAACTTTGTCTTCAATTTATTTTATTATTCTCTTTCACCGAAAACAAAAAATGGATGAAAATAGTCCTTTACTTCTGGCAAAAAAATACTGATAAAGCTTCGTTATTACAATATTCAAACTGTTGGAAAGGTAAAAAGTATGAAAAATAGCTGACAACTACAGACACTAAAAGTAATTTCAGTAATAATTTCACATGAATGAAGAATGCACATTTGAAAAACAGCTGTAAACCGTCAAGTATACATAACCGTAACCTGCCAATACAAAACAGACACGTTTCTCACAATATTTAAAGTTTAGAAATAAATAAACTAGAATAAAACAATAATTATAATACAATATTCAAATTTAAATGTAAGCAGACAACTGCCGCCACGAGAACTGCCTTATCATTGGCTGCTGAACACTCGCAATTGTTTCAACAACAATGGTGATAATTTTCATGCGAATTGTTGTTCTCCGTAATTAATGAAAGTTTTCAGTGATTAAAATGTTAGTATAATTAACAAATTAAATATTAATTGATTCGTGAATCTGCAACGAACATTTTAATATAATTTTGTCTGGTTCTATTGTATATTTATATAAATAACTACTAATTTCTTGTTTTAGTGTAAATAGTGTGTGTTCGTAACTATACCGCCGGCCATCTTATAAACAATTTACTTGGTGAGTTTGTTTATTAATTTTTCTGTAATAAATCATTGATTTTGGATATAAATTCAGAGATTTAAAAGTTTAGTAGATATAGGTAAGTTCTTTATTGTTTTATGGTTGTCTTTATTGACTATTAGCGGACCGGGTATAAATCTGTATCACGTATTTGAGTTCAGAAGGAAATGCATTTAGTTTTAAGATAGCTCTCCCCCCGTTCTCGTACTGTTTAAAGTCATTTTCATTTGAATTCAATCGCATACAGATAATCTTTGAGATTCGCTTTGAGTCAATAGAGCAATTCATCAAACAATAGAACTTGCTAGTGTCTGTTGAGCGTTCTAAATTTTTTATTTGTATTTGGGCAGAATGAATTTGCAACTAGTGTAAATATGTTAGCTGTGAGAGCAGATACTGTTGTATTTTTGCTTCCAGGGTGCTAGGAATGCCCTAGATTCGAACCTGGAGTCCTGGAACAGATATTGGACGCTGGAAAATGTGGAGACGGATATAGCAACCAACAGCAATAACTTGAAAATGGAAGGTGAGATGTATTATTCTATTTTATTTTTTGTTTGAAATTCTTGTAATAGTCTGGCGGTTCTGGCGTATCCAGAATACCAGAATCGACCTCTTTCGCTATTCATTCATTGTATTCAGAGGGAAACACATAGATAATAAGTTAGCACACCCCCCGTTTCGTATTTTAGTTTGTAAGACATGTTGCCCTTTGAATAGAATTGTGTTTAGTGTTTGGAGTTCTATTCTGGGATATTCCAGTCTTCAAACTGTTTTATTTCACTAGATAACCCAATAGTTTATAAGTATTTTTGAAGAGATACTGCCTAGTGTTACATGAGTTTCAGGTTAAAAGAATCCGGCAGAAATCTTCTTCTAGACCTGGAGAAAGGAAAATACTTCGTGAAGGAGATCCACGGCGAGAACAGACGACTGAAGGACCTGCAGGACTTAACCAATAAAGAAATATTCCGACCTAGCGCCAGGTCAACTTATATTAATTTACTTGGTGAGTTTGTTTATTAATTTCTCTGCTATAAATAATTGAATTTGGATATAAATTCAGAGATTTAGAAAGTTCAGTAGATATTGGTAAGTTCTTTATTGCTTTATGGTTGATTTTATTGACTGCTAGCGGACCGAGTTTAAATTTGTATCACGTATTTGAGTTCAGAAGGAAATGCATTTAGTTTTAAGTTAGCTCTCCCCCCGTTCTCGTATTGTTTAAAGTCATTTTCATTTGAATTCAATCGCATACAGATAAACTTTGAGATTCGCTTTGAGCCAATGGAGCAATTCATCAAACAATAAAACTTGCTAGTGTCTGCTGAGCATTCTAAATTTTTTATTTGTATTTGGGCAGAATGAATTTGCAACTAGTGTAAATATGTTAGCTGTGAGAGCAGATATTGTTGTATTTTTGCTTCCAGGGTGAAAGGAATGCCCTGGATTTGAACCTGGAGTCCTGGAATAGATATTGGACGCTGGAAAATATGGAGACGGACATAGCAACCAATAGCAATAGCGGGACTTGAAAATAAAAGGTGAGATGTATTATTCTCTTTTATTATTATTTGTTTGAAATACTTGTAATAGTCTGGCGTATCCAGAATTGAGCTCTTTCGCTATTCATTCGTTGTGTTCAGAGGGAAACTTATAGATAATAAGTTAGCTTACCCCCCGTTTCGTATTTTAGTTTGTAAGACATATTGCCCTTTGAATAGAACTGTGTTTAGTGTTTGGAGTTCTAATCTGGCTATTCCAGTCTCCAAACTGTTTTATTTCACAACATTACCCAATAGTTTATAAGTAATTTTGAAGAGATATTGCCTAGTGTTACATGAGTTGCAGGTCAAAAGAATCGGAAATCTTCCTCTAGACCTGGAGGAAGAAAGACACTCCGTAGCGGAGATCCACGGCGAGAATAGACGACGGAAGGACCTGCAGGGCTTAGCCGATAAAGAAATATTCCCGCCTGGCGCCTGGTCATCTTATGAACAATTTACTTGGTGAGTTTGTTTATTACTTTTCCTTTAATAAATCGTTGATTTTGGACACAAATTCAGAGATTTAGAAAGTTTAATAGATATTGGTAAGTTTTTTTATTGTTTTATGTTTGATTTTATTGACTGTTATCGGACCGGGTTTAAACCTGTATCACGTATTTGAGTTCAGAAGGAAATGCATTTAGTATTAAGTTAGCTCTCCCCCCGTTTTCGTATTGTTTAATGTCATTTTCATTTGGATTCAATCGCATACAGATAAACTTTGAGATTCGCTTTGAGTCAATGGAGCAATTCATCAAACAATAAAACTTGCTAGTGTCTGCTGAGCGTTCTAAATTTTGTATTTGTATTTAGGCAGAATGAATTTACAACTAGTGTAAATATGTTAGGTGTAAGAGCAGATACTGTTGTATTTTTGCTTCCAGACTGAAAAGAATGCCCTGGATTCGAACCTAGAGCCCTGGAACAGATATTGGATGAGAGAAAATGTGGAGACGGACATAGCAACCAACAACAATAACTTGTGAATAAATGAAAGGTGACATGTATTATTCTCTTTTATTATTTGTCTGAAATTCTTGTAATAGTCTGGCGATTCTGGTGTATACATAGCAGCCAACAGCAATAGTGGTACTTGAAAATGAAAGGTGAGATGAATTATTCTCTTTTATTATTATTTGTTTGAAATTCTTGTAATAGTCTGGCGTATCCAGAATCGAGCTATTTCGCTATTCATTCGTTGTGTTCAGAGGGAAACTTATAGATAATAAGTTAGCTCACCCCCCGTTTCGTATTTTAGTTTGTAAGACATGTTGCCCTTTGCATAGAACTGTGTTTAGTGTTTGGAGTTCTAATCTGGATATTCCAGTCTCCAAACTGTTTTATTCCACGATATAACCCAATAGTTTATAAGTAATTTTGAAGAGATACTGCCTAGTGTTAAATGAGTTGCAGGTCAAAAGAATCGGAAATCTTCCTCTAGACCTGGAGGAAGAAAGACACTCCGTAGCGGAGATCCATGGCGAGAATAGACGACGGAAGGACCTGCAGGGCTTAGCCAATAAAGAAATATTCCCGTCTGGCGCCTGGTCATCTTATGAACAATTTACTTGGTGAGTTTGTTTATTAATTTTCCTGTAATAAATCATTAATTTTGGATATAAATTCAGAGATTTAGAAAGTTTAGTAGATATTGGTAAATTATTTATTGTTTTATGGTTGTCTTTATTGACTGTTAGCGAACCAGGTTTAAATCTGTATCACGTATTTGAGTTCAGAGGGAAATGCTTTTAGTTTTAAGTTAGCTACCCCCCGTTCTCATATTGTTTAAAGTCATTTTCATTTGAATTCAATCGCATACAAATAAACTTTGCAATTCGCTCTGCGTCAATGGAGCAGTTCATCAAATAATAGAACTTGCTAAATTTTTTATTTGTATTTGGGCAGAATAAATTTGCAACTAGTGTAAATTATGTTAGCTGTTACAGCAGATACTGTTGTATTTTTGCTTCCAGACTGAGAGGAATGCCTTGGATTCGAACCAGGAGCAGATATTGGACGCTGGAGAATGTGGAGACGGACATAGCAGCCAACAACAATTGCTAGGCTTGAAAAAGGTGAGATGTATTATTCTGTTTAATAATATTTGTTTGAAATTGGTGTAATAGTCTGGCGGTTCTGGCGTATCCAGAATCGAACTCCTTCGTTATTCATTCGTTGTGTTCAGAGGGAAACTCTAGATTTTAAGTTAACTCACCCCCCGTTTCGTATTTTAGTTTGTAAGACATGTTGCCCTTTGAATAGAACTGTGTTTAATGTTTGGAGTTCTAATCTGGATACTCCAGAGTCTCCATTTTATGATGACTCAATAATTTGTAAGTAATTTAGAAGAGAGACTGCTTAGTGTTTCATGAGTTGCAGGTCAAATGAATCCGTGGCGGGGAGGGGGGGGGGTGGTTTCAAGACCTGGAGGAGGAAAGACACTTCGTAGAAGATAGCCACGACAAGAACAGACGTCTGGGGGACCTGCACGTCTTAGCCAATGAAGAAAAATTCCCAAGCTCAATTCTTCCTGAACATGGAGAATATTTTTTCCAAAATTTACGGAGTAAAAAGAGCGACTGTGTGTGTGTGTGTGTGAATTGGGCGTCCCTGAATGTTGTATGACTGTATGAATGATTGTCTCTTCTTGTCGATATATTTTTTCTGTGTGTCGAGTCTTATGTTACAGCTTTAGGAGCTTCTCACCTACGGAAAAAAAATATTTAGATCAGGAGGACCAATTCTACCGCTGCAGCAACAGTAGGATGGTCATCAGAAGATTTGTCGAAGAACGGATGATGTCTGAAGTTCCCAGCCGAAAAAATAAAGGTATAATGAACTCAAATACATTTTAAATACAATTTACTAAATGTTTTTTGTCTGTTTAGATAGATTTCAAGATTTCCTGAATCCCAAAGCAAGCGACCAGCGACTGCGACACATTAGTTTATAAGATATATTGTAACTTTTATACTTAGCTTGTAAGATGTATTGTTACTTATTATTGTAAAAAAGAGAAAAATACTCCTAGGTACCCATGAATTGGCAATGGTAATTAAACATGGACGCTTTTAAGGTACAAAACAAGGTATACAGGTACAATGAAATATGTAAGATATTTATAAATTGCCCGTGGGGCAAAATTTTCGCTTGGCTCTTCAAAATAGCCAAAAAACGCGAAATAAAATTTTACAAATCAATTTCCTAAGGCCTTTCCACGCAAATTTTTTTTTGATTTTGGGAAATTGTCATTAATTTTCTTGAAAATCAAACAACGCCCTTTTACGTCGAAATAAATAGACAAAAAACGTGAAAAAAAAATTTTCAAATCAATTTCCTAAGGCTTTTCCACGCAAATTTTTTTTTGATTTTGGGAAATTGTCGAAAAAAGCGGAATTATTTTGAAAATTAAACTTAAAACCCCTTTACTTCGAAATAAATAGCCAAAAAACGCGAAAAAAATTTTTCTAATCAATTTCCTAAGGCCTTTCCACGCATTTTTTTTTTTATTTTGGGAAATTGTCGAAAAAAGTGTGGGAATTATTTTGAAAATTAAACTTAAAGCCCCTTTACGTCAAAATAAATAGCCAAAAACGCGAAAAAAAAAATTTCAAATCAATTTCCTAGGGCCTTTCCACGCAAATTTTTTTTTGCTTTTGGGAAATTGTCGAAGTGTGGTAATTTTTTTGAAAATTAAACTCAAGGCCTCTTTACGTCGAAATAAATAGCCAAGAAACGCGAAAAAAAATTTTCAAATCAATTTCCTAAGGCCTTTCCACGCAAATTTTTTTTTGCTTTTGGGAAATTGTCGAAAAGCGTGGTAATTTTTTTGAAAATTAAACTCAAGGCCTCTTTACGTCGAAATAAATAGCCAAGAAACGCGAAAAAAAAATTTCAAATCAATTTCCTAGGGCCTTTCCACGCAAATTTTTTTTTGCTTTTGGGAAATTGTCGAAAAGTGTGGTAATTTTTTTGAAAATTAAACTCAAGGCCTCTTTACCTCGAAATAAATAGCCAAGAAACGCGAAAAAAAAATTTTCAAATCAATTTCCTAAGGCCTTTCCACGCAAATTTTTTTTTGCTTTTGGGAAATTGTCGAAAAGCGTGGTAATTTTTTTGAAAATTAAACTCAAGGCCTCTACGTCGAAATAAATAGCCAAGAAACACGAAAAAAAAAATTCAAATCAATTTCCTAGGGCCTTTCCACGCAAATTTTTTTTTGCTTTTGGGAAATTGTCGAAAAGTGTGGTAATTTTTTTGAAAATTAAACTCAAGGCCTCTTTACGTCGAAATAAATAGCCAAGAAACGCGAAAAAAAAATTTCAAATCAATTTCCTAAGGCCTTTCCACGCAATTATTTTTTTTTTGATTTTGGGAAATTGTCGAAAAAAGTGTGGGAATTATTTTGAAAATTAAACTTAAAGCCCCTTTACGTCAAAATAAATAGCCAAAAACGCGAAAAAAAATTTTCAAATCAATTTCCTAAGGCCTTTCTACGCAAATTTTTTTTTGCTTTTCGGAAATTGTCGAAAAGCGTGGTAATTTTTTTGAAAATTAAACTCAAGGCCTCTTTACGTCGAAATAAATAGCCAAGAAACGCGAAAAAAAAAATTTCAAATCAATTTCCTAAGGCCTTTCCACGCAATTTTTTTTTGCTTTTGGGAAATTGTCGAAAAGCCTGGGAATTTTTTTGAAAATTAAACTCTTAAGCATCTTTACGTCCAAATAAATAGCCAAACAACGCAAAAAAAATTTAAATCAATTTCCTAAGGCCTTTCCACGCAATTCGTCCAAAAATGGAGGGAATTTTTTAAAAAATCCAATTCCTAAGACCTTTCCACGCAATTTTTTTTTTTGATATCTTGAAATTCGTCCAAAAAAGGAGGGAATTTTTTTAAAAATCCAATTCCTAAGACCTTTCCACGCTTTTTTTTTTTGATTTCTTGGAATTCGTCGAAAAAAGGAGGGAATTTTTTAAAATATCAAAAATGGTGTTATAGGGAAATAAATATTTTATTAATTATATGCAAACCTTTATTTGTAAAGTTATTAAAAAAGTAAATTAAAATACAAATACTATGCTTAAAACTACGTATTACTTCCAAGTAATCCAAGATAGTCGTCCATCAGAGTTCCAATTGCGAACTGTAATAAATCAAATTAATGAATAATATACGTTTTATAAAATAATTTCATACAATTCCAGTGGCATCCACTCTCGTTCCTACAATTTTCAATCGAATTTCATCTTCAGCATGTATAACAATATCTTCATCTTTACTTTTATAACACTGCGGATTCTCATTGGGGCAGTATTCAATATACGATGGAATGGACTAAAATTAAACCAAATTATATTTATAGGATGGTAAATAAAATAATGACTTACATGGTGAGAAATAAAGCAAGAAAGTGGTCCAATTTCCGCAAACATCCCAACCTGCAGACAGACAGACAAAATATAAAAACAAATTAATTAGAGAAACATGTGAAAATTACCTTGTTTACTTGTCGAACAACTGCATCAAGAACTTCACCCTTAAAAGGTCGGAAAACAATAGCTTTATATTTTACAGGATAAACAACAAAACCTTGTCCAGGAAGAATCAAACCAGCTCCAATACTATCTATAGTTGTTACAGCAATTACAAAACCATATCTACAAATATATAATGTTTTATTTGTTTATTTATTGATGTTCATACGTACTTTCCAGTACAAGTTCCTTCGACTTCAGTATACAATTTGGTCTTTACTTTTTCAAGTAATTGTGGTCCGAAATATTGTGGATGTAGTAAAATTTCATGTTCTAGAGATATCTGCAATTTAAACAAGTTTTATATAATAGAAAGTGAAAAATTAAATGTAATACATACATGATAGAACATTTTTTAAGTATGTATTAAAAGTACTTGTTTTAATTCAAAAATTGTGGAACTATTGACAGCTATTGAGCAAATTATTTTGAGGTTAACAGGCTTCCAGCGGTGAGAAAAGTTTGTGTTACACTCTACAAGATATAAAAATATTAAAAAATGTAAATACAATCAACCTTGTACCTAATAAGTTTATAGTAATAATAAATAAATGAAGGAGATAATCTTTATCGCATAAATTTTATTACTAATTGTTTACTTAATGTACATTCATATAAACCAAAACCACATAAGAGTAAAACTTTTGTTGTGTAATGTTGTCGTAAGTAAGGTAGTGGGTACAAAAATGACAACATGCAGCTTTGACAATTAAATTGTTGTTTTTAATGAAAATGTTTATAAAGTGTTGTTATTTTAATTATTTTTAACATTTAAAATTCCAGTTATTGTGTCCGGTAAAAAATGTGCAAATTTATTGATTTTATAGTTATTTAACCTACAAATCCATTTTGAATACCAGAAAATTAAATGATGATACAATGGCCAAACATTGGAACTATTTTATGTTTGTACTATGGATTTGTTATTTAATAATAGCTGGAATATTGATGTTTACTCGAGGATTTTTGCTTCGAAAAGATGCATTTAGAGATACATCCAATTGCATCCCATTTAGCAAAATTCCATGTTCTCCGGCAAGCTCGACATCTGTAAACATTACAAATGGTCACGAATATCATTGCACGCAACAAGATAAGCTACTGCAATTGCTCCAAGATGTTAACAGTGCCTCAAAGTTATGTTTTCCTAAGAAGGCTAAAGTGATTTTATTAGTCGTAGATGCTTTAAGATATGATTTTACTACTTACGATCCACAGCTGGAAATAGCTGCTCCATTTCAAAATAAATTACCAATAATCTATGAATTGTTGAAACAAACAGATCGTAGTAGGTTGTACAAATTTATAGCCGATCCGCCGACTACAACTATGCAAAGACTAAAAGCATTAACGACTGGGGGTCTGCCGACTTTTATAGATGCAGATTCGAATTTTGCTTCGCCTGAAATCAACGAAGATAACATATTAGATCAGGTAATCCCTAAACGCTTAAACAATCCAAAAAAATTACATTACGATTTATTTTTTACAGTTAATAAACCAAAATCATAATATCGTTTTTATGGGCGACGATACTTGGACCAATTTATACCCCAAAAGATTTATTCGAAGTTGGCCCCTTCCGTCTTTTAATGTCTTCGATCTAGACACCGTTGATTATGGTATCATAAGCCAAATGTATAATGAAATTCCAAAAGATGACTGGTCTTTATTAATCGCTCATTTTTTGGGAATTGATCATTGTGGGCATAGATATGGACCATACCATAGTGAGATGGAGAGAAAATTGACTGAAATTAACACCGCCATTAAGTAATGATGACTATAAATTTATTAAATATTTATTACATGTAAGTTATTTTTAGAAATGTCGTAAATGCTGTGGATAATGATACAATACTATACGTAATGGGTGATCATGGGATGACTACAACAGGTATTGCTCATAAATATTTACTATTAATTTTAAGATAAAAAATATTACTAAAAAAAATTAAATTTGTTGGTAAAAGGAATACTAGAATGTATAAATTATCTTAGGGAGAAAAAAATGGTCATATTCATTTCAAATTTTCCTCTTAATTTTATTGGAATCTTATTTAATATTCCTGAACTAGTCGGCAAACAAAGTATTTTAATCAATTTTGCATGCTACTAATAGAAAAATTAGGTACCTATATAAAAATTGTATTATAGTAAAAAAACACATTAAAAAAATTCTGAACTAACAAGCGCACTCATCGCAGTTAAATTTAAACATTTCTATTGGTCAGGAAATAATACAATACTTTTCATTTTTGTTATTCTCTTATGATTCGTCACTGGTTTTCCAGTTCGTATTTTTCTAATCCAGCTCTCTCTTTTGTCGATTCGACCAAATTTATTTTGGATGCCACTCTTCCTTTCGCCAATTTTTGGGACAGATAATTTCTTACTACCCTGAGAATGACGGCCATAAACGCAGAAATTGGCGTTAATATTTTTTCGTTATTTGCTCAAATTGCATATGTACTTTAAAACAAAAAGACAAACAAGAAACAGGCAAGGAATCCAATGCACTACATATATTTACTGTATAGTTGAATAACAGAATACCATTTTCAAGAGTTGCAAATATCGTCCGCTTGAGGGATTCACGTTAATTTTAGTCGCCAATTGGCACAAGCCCTAAATCATTTAAGAAGCATGCGCCATACATTCCTACGCAAACACTATTTTCACCTCGTCCACATTCATACAAGTTTTTGTGGACTACGAAACCTTTTTTTCTCTTGACATTCCACTTAAAATATTCAGCTCTTTACACTATATAAACTTTATTTACAAAAACTATTCCAAGCAATTCACTAATTAATGATATTGATCAGTGCTATCCGGCTCGAAAGACCATATCACCGTAAAAAGTACAAGAATGAAAAGATGTTTAAAAGTAATTTTACTTTTTAAAAAATCCTCATTTAATGCATTATAATATCGGTATATTCAAATTTCTCTAAAAATGCTAAAAACGTATGTGATTTCTCTATTCATACTCTGTAATCACGAAAATAAAATATGACATTTTCGCCAAAAATCAAATACCTAGACATGGAAATAAAAAATAAATAAAACGTGTGGAGGCGAGGAATATGTAGCGAAGTATGGCGATAGTAACTACCGGATGCGGTATTTCGCTACCGAAAATCGGCCACTTTAATATGTAAAGAACGAGGAATTTTTGCGTTTGAAGATGTACATTTAGTAAGAATGTTGTTAAGAGAGTGGGATATGCGTGATTTTTATGTAAATATTTTTTGTCTCACTATAGTATTATGAACTGTTTACTGCTAGGATACGGTGTATATAAACATCTATAACAACCGGGGCATTATATGAGGGCATAATTGTTCATTATGCCCGCATTATAATCCGATCATCGTTTATGGACTTTAAATTAGAAATAATATGGACGGTATATGAAAATTATTTTCTTTTTAATTAGAATTTATTAGAATAATAAGGAATGATTACAACAATTAATACATTAATTGAATACAACAGTTAATATAATAAGAAAACAGCTTTGAAAGCATAACACAGAAATCATTTTTAATTTAATTATAATAGTAAAATATAATACTTACATCTTCTACAGACGAGAATGGAATAATTAGGGCAACATTTATGCGTTTGTCTTCCTCAAAGTATGCAGAAGTATTCAAAATAATTTCTTTTCATCGTTTCGATAAAACATAGTCCAAAACGTCAAATGGACCTTTTCAATTTAACGGCTATCTCCTTTTATCGCTGCAAATAGTAAGAAAATGGGAAAATGGCGCGAACAACTGCTGTCAAACGGAGCGTCAAAAATATTGCAGTCATTAAAATACCTGTATTCTCAGTGAAAATTTGCATCGTTAGACATTTTAACTTCAATTAAAGGTTTTTCTAACTTACTTCGACAAGATTTTTTAAAGTTATCTGAGATATTCTCACATTTTACGTCTAATTTTTTTAGAAACAAACGTCATAGATCTCAGTTGTTCTTACCACGGTTCTTACTATGTGCAGATCCCCTTGCGCATATCTTCTATCTCTTTAAATTGAAAAGGTCCATTCACCCATTCCATCTCCAACAATAAAGACCGTTGATGTTTTAAAAATAAATAAATGTTGATAATAAACAAAACAATTAAACAACATCCTTAGCATATAAATGAAAACTTATTTCACATATTCTAGTGAGACATAAAATCTTGCATGCACCACGAGCGTTACTAGATGATAATGCCCATTGGGCTAGATCCTCGTCGCCCTCCTGGCATTATCATCATCGTAACGCCCTTGGTACATAAAATACTATTGTGTTTAAAACAAAGAAATGTTTTTTAGGTGATCACGGTGGCGAAACCGATCTGGAAGTAACTGCCGCTCTTTTCATCTACTCTCCAGTTCCTTTAATGTCTTATGACCAAAAAACTGACACAGTAAAGCAAGTAGATTTAATTCCTACACTAGCAACAACTTTAGGTGTACCGGTTCCGTTTTCAAATTTAGGATCTTTAATTTTAGACGCTATTCCAATTGTAAATAATTCCGATAACTTATTTTCTAATTGGCAACAAATGTTATTAGGGCTGTGGTCCAATGCACTTCAGGTTACAAACTATGTAAATAGATATTCAGAGATTTCTAGTCAAATTAGTAGCGACAAAATAGGAATGTTAAAGTTGAAGTTTAATGTATTGAACTCTAAAGTAAATACTATTAATAATGAAGCGCAGTTTAAAAAATTTGCTACTGAGGTTAAAGAATATATTGAATTAGTTCGCGAAACTTGCGCGGAAGTTTGGATCCAATTCGATTCTTTTTCTATGTCTCGAGGTCTTCTAATAGTTTTCCTAACAATATTTTTTGTTTATATGGTCACAGATGGAATTCCAAGTAAAAAATTATCAGAAATATTATTGAGTTCTTTCGTATTATGTTCTTATATTATGATGTTGATTGCCGCCCTGATTAGTTTCGTTTGTTATTATTTTTCTATTGTTGAAAATTTTGAGCTGACTTTAATGTTTTCTACAGGGATGGTTTCTGTTTTAATGTTGGCAATAGTTGTTATACAAAATTGGGAAACTATTGCTATTCATTGGTACGAAAGCACAAAAGTTAGACATTGGTTGGATGTGATATGTAGAGGAATTTTGTTATTATTTATGTGTACTACTTTTTCAAATAGTTACATATTAGAAGAAGGTAATGTTTTGTCTTATTTGACATTGGGACTGGTGTTTTTTATTATATATAACACCATTTTACAAAGTAACAAACAAAAAGATAAATACAGATCAAAATGGAATTTCTTAAAAACAAAGTTAGTTATATTCGGTTTATTAATCGGAATTTTGATTAGAGTTTCTATGATCTATTGGAGATGTCGCGAGGAACAAAAATGGTGCAGAAATTTCTCTTTAGATACAGATAACAATTCTGAAAAAATCCAATCCGTTATAACTTTAATCTTTCTGGCGTTTTTTGTAACCATAACCAGAATCTGGTTACGCAGTTGTGGTAATTTAGTTGGTTTTTCACCAACTATAACCATTACAAGATATGCGCCTTCAGTCATGGTTGTCTGTTCAGCTGGATTTTGGGTTTTACATCGTTTACCAAAAGAACAAAAATCTAAACTTGTTTCTGCCTGGCAAATTGATATTCTGGCGTGGAGTGTTTACGTTTTAGTTTTTCTCGGTTTGATAAGTATAGCAATCCAACCTTTATGCGTTTATATTCTTCCAAAAAGAAAAGAGACTGTTCCAGTTTACGGACAAGAAAATATAATTCCGCAAATATTTAACCACGTGAAGGGATTGTATGCAGAAAGACAAAGCCAGAATAATGAAAGTGATATGCCTGTAGTGTATGGACTAGGGACGGTATATAGTGCTGCTTTTACTGTTGTCAGTATTTTGGTTTGTATTTTAATTGCATTATTACTGGGAGATGGATATGCGCCTTCTATTGTTATTGCGTACTTTACTGCTGCATTTGTGTTGGCAGTAATATCGATATCTCAGTTTGAAAGGGCTACCAATATATGTAAGGAATTAAAATTATATGAGAAGCATTCATTTTTAACCAGGAATATCAACAAAATAAATAAAATATCGAGAAATGAATAATAATATTTAAAAAAAAGTAACTACAAATGCTATTAAGAACAGTGTTATGGTAGAGCATTTTAAGGAGATTTGAGTGAAACTATATCTTGTTCCATTTAAACCATTCAGTATTGCGGAGCATAGGGAATAGTTTTGACCTCTCTGATTGGCTGAAATTAGAGACAAGTTTACCCAATGTAATTTCGGCTACTTCAGATTTCCGCTGTTGCCAGTGCCATCTACATGGAACAAAGCATAATGAGTAAAAATAACATTTATATATTTTTCTTCTTTTAATATCTAAAATAATTGCTAAAACTTATAATTTTAATTAATAAAAGTATATTTAGCTTATAAATATATAATTAATTTGTATTTAATAAAAAAAAAATACTGAAATGACGAAGAAAGTTATATGGCAACAGCGCGTCTTGTTCTTTGAACTCGCTTTCGTTTATTTGTATTTATTTACTTATTGTAAAATTATTATATTAAATTTATCTACTAATTTCAGTAATCAAAGTTTTTTATAACATGAAAATATAGATTTTACTGTTCCGCTACTTATTGAACGAAAATGAACAAAAAAATGTTTAACATTAATTTTCAAGTTAATTTGAACGGTAAGAAGGCATTAATAAACCTCTTATAATATACTACGAGTCTTCAGTTATACTAGTTTTTTGTTCTTTAAAGTTGGAAATATCAAAAAAAAAACAAAACAGTATCTATGGAAATGTTTACCTTGTTCCATTTAAGTCATTCAGTATACAGCGTGAGCGGACACGTGAATCGAGCGACCTTGAAGTGCTTAAAATCAGCTGATTTGTGTGCGCGTGTCACTTTGACAAAAACAATGCCACTTTGACAAGACAAATATTTAGACTTATTTTAATTTTGAACTGTTAAGAAGTTATTATTTTTAATTTCATGTGTTTTACTGCCTGAAAATTGTACAATAATAACATAATAGCTGTTCAAAATCAAAATAACTTAAAGAATGGTCTTGTCAAAGTGACATTATTCTTGTCAAAATGATACGCGCACACAAATCAGCTGATTCCAAGCACGTCAAGGTCGCTCGAGTCACGTGACTGCTTGCGCCCTATTGTAAAGAATAGGGCATAGTCTTGAACTCTTTGATTGACTGAAATTGAAGACAAGAGACTTGAAATTGGCGCTGATATCAGCGCCATCTGCTGAATGGCTTAAAGGGAACAGAACATGGCATAAGATTTTATGTAACTTTAAAAACGTCAATTTTGTAAGCGATTTTCTAAGAAATTAGATGATGGATTGTTTTTTAATTTTCAGAATAGTTGGATAAGACATCCTTCATTATAATTATAAAATTTTGAATCATAAAATTAAAAATTAATTTTTCACGAGATTCGCTCGAACCTCCTTAAATCGCCCGCAATACGATGACGTATGCGGTATCTTTGGTTCGCCGTAGTTGTCCGCTACGAGCGCTATTTAGAATGAAAACATGAACGTATGTTCTCTATTTTCGATATTGAAACGTCAAATTCAATGTCAAATCGCAAAAAACAAATTATTTGATTTTTAATTTGTAAACGTAAAACCTAGAAAATACGATAAACACAGAAATGAAACAGGTGGGCATATTTTACTTCTATCTCTTTCTATGAAGCATGTTTTGGGTACGTATGTCGAGACCTAATTCGCGCATAGTTGATGTTATGTACGCCATAATGGCGGGAAGAAAATTCGAAAACTCCCCCAAGTAAATTAGGAATGTGTGATAATGGTAATATGATTTTTTTTTTCATCTTACCATGTCGTTAAATTTTTAAAGATATGCTGGTTAAATTTGAACTCTTCTCATATATTTTGCAATGATCGTATTCAATTCATTGATGTTTTTATATCTTGTAGCCCAACTGTTCGATGTGCCCAGTTCTGTAGTACTTTGCTGGGTTCTTCTTTCTCATTACTTCTTTTTTGCTACGGGCCATCAGCCTTCATTCCCTCTAATTCACTGGGAGGCAGCATTTGTTGGTACAGGAGCAAACTTCATCCACAATGCTATACCAGCTACATTAGTTGGAATCAATACTTTTGGTTCATACATTTTAATGGGAATCACTTTGCCATTATTGATTATTGGTCCATTCACTTTATACATCATGTTTCCCAACTTGGCTTCCAAACAAGATAATAAGGATTTGAGAAGAGGAGAATTAATTCTGTACGAGCATGGAGATTTGTTGATGAGGGGAATGGGAAATCTTGCTTGCAAATATATTCTCTTCCATGGAATAAGGGTATGAAGAGGGCCCCAATAAGAGTGCCGAGCTTAATTTTTAAATAAAACAAAAATACCGGGCCTGCCAAAAAAGAATCCGACCTTTTCTCGCGCAAAGTAATGACGATAGGGCGGCGCCACTTTCCACAGTGGAGGGATGCACATGCTTAAATTTTCGCTTCGCCACGTGTGTGCAGTGTTGGTTCAAATATTCGTCGGATTTACGATTTGCTCAAAATGACTGAAAATTGCCAACGCTGAATCTTAGTTTTTTAACACCGTGATAATTCAGTGGTGAGTTATGGGTGTACGGCACGAAGTATAATATAGAAGGAGTGAACGAAGGTTAGAAAAAACGTCACCCCTAATATAACAGGCGTGGAGAGAGAGATAGATATAGGTAGGCCGCGTTTAACACACAATGTATACAATTATATAGGATATCACGAATTATTATATTATAAGTAATATTTAGATACTTACATATATTTTTAAAACTAATTAAATTAGTATTATTGATTCATTCTACTTTTTTCTTCTAAATAGACCAGAAAAGTGTAACGGTTAAATTTAGGCACAAATTCAAACTGTGTTCATAACGCTGAGTACATGATTTTAATCGCCGTGTATTTCTTACCAAGGAAATTTTACCTCAACTTTAAAGGCCGAGAAATTGCATAAAAGTAAATCTCTTATGCAAATCATTATATGTATGTACCACCTATACTAAACTCAACGAAGAAACAGAGTAATAAATGTGCGTGATCTTCACGTGATTTGAGAAAGCGATGCCGCTATTGGCTGAGAAGAAAACAGAAGAAACTTGGCAAGAGCCGGGTTTACAATACGTAAATTTAATACGCATTTGCTGACATAACTTCTGAACTGCTAATATAGTTGCCGTGATTACTCTGTTTCTTCGTTGTGTTTAGTATAGAATGATCCTTTATCTCCAGATTCGTACAATAATATTCACATGAACTGTACACAGTTTATAATTATTTAAATAAAAGTACAACACTACAAAATTCAATGAACGTATATCGCGATTGATCCTACAACTTCGGTACGCAGCCAATCGCAGCATAGCTTGTGTTGCACTTAACATATTTACAGGCGGGTGAGGTACTAACCACAACATACGGAATTTTAACTTGCACGTAACATTTTATTTTCTAATAATTTTCTTACTCTACCTTTTCAAGGATTTTAAACAGTTGTAATCTATTACTGAATAAACAAACTATCAAATCCTTAACAAGAGCTGTTTAATTTCTTTTAAAAAACATGTTGGCCTGCCTCAACCTATCTCTCTCTCTCTCTCTCTGTCTTTCATGTTACATTTTGCAGTCACTTTTTAATAGTGACTAGATACGATTTGTCCACTCCTTAGTTATTATACTTCGTGTTGTACTGGTACGACTCGGAAACAAAAGCCTAATCATCGCATTGAAACCATCCCTCGTCCCCAAGGACGAAAAAAGCTCGACAAGTTCGAAGCAAATCAAGATGATGCAGAGTGCCTTCTTTGATAGCCGTGGAATTATGCATCAGGAATACGCACCGGAAGTACAAACAATGACGAAAGATTATGAACAAGAAGTTCTTCACTGATGCAGTTCGAAGGCGAAAAATGGAATTCCAGTCTTTCGGCAAACTCCCTACTCTCCTGACATGGCCCCTTTAGACTTCTGGTTGTTTCCGAAATTGAAGAGGACATTGAATGGATACCGTTAGAGAAGAGATAATGATGTAGACCATTCCAAAAGAAGGCTTTCAGAGGTGTGAAAGAATCGGCAATGGGCCCACTTTTAAGGGGGGTTAAACCCCGTCAGGTACGCAATATTTTTTCCCAGCCGAGGTTCGGATTCTTTTTCAGACAGGCCTCGTAAAATCCGGCGCTCTTATTGGGCCACCTTTAATTATTATTTAATTACATGATGTGATTACGCAATTTATCTTTCAGATGTTTACTTGTATGCTGTCAGTAACAATACATTGCCGCCATTTAATGGTTTGGGGCATTTTCGCGCCGAAATTAATTTTCGAAGCAATTGCAATCATGATATCACTAGCTTCCGTTCTGGTTTCTTATTTATTACTCATCCACGTAAATATCAAAGTTGAAAAGTTAATTGTTCGTCTCGAAAAGCAGAATAGGTGATACTATTCATTATTATCAAGGACTTTAAAACAATTGCATTCATTCATTCTTTATAAATCATTAGATTTTCAGTCTTTGCATTTGTTAATTTGATATACCAGTAAAGAAGCAATAATAATAGTGTGCTTAATTTAATAAAATATTTTAGTACAGTTTTATGGGCCTTGTTACAAGAACATCAACTTATATTTCTATAGAAATTAATTAGCAATAGAATGTTTTTTCAGTGTTGATATTTCTTAGATTGTTGAACTTTTAGTATAAGGTTTCGCCTAGTATTTATAAGTATTATAGAATTAGAGAATGAAATTTTATTTCAACAAGTCTGAATATTATTTGCCAAAAGCCAAAAGAAATTTCATGTGACTGAAAAATGTCAAAAAATGAGATTGTTTATCTGTTATTTTTAATTTCAGAGTTGTCTTTTTTAAAGGTTCAAATTATTGTGGTAAAAAAGTTAACATATTTATTTTTTATTTTCTCATAGTGGTAATACAATCTCAATCTTTCATGTATACATTTGGGCCGTTGAAAATTAGTCCTCAAATTTTATATAAATGAGTTTATAAAGCAGCATATGTCATTTTTTTAGCTTGTATAAATGCCAACGCGCACTTCAGCTACCAAAGCGAAGCGCGGCGAAGAGATTTTTTTTCATTCAATGTATTCTTATGTGTATACGCGCACTTTGGAGCAGTGAAGAGCAGAGCAACGAGGCGACTATTCACAAGAATACATTGAATGAAAAAACTTTTCGCTTCGCCGCTCTTCGCGTCGCTCAAGTGCGTGGCGGCCTTAAAATATAGGTTAAGAATGTATTGTCTTTAGTAAAAAAAATTCAGTGAATAGTTTTTAATGAATAAGTACATTTTAGGATTCATAGAATACGATTTTACTATTTTTACGATATCTATATGTGTGTCTGTTCATTAGATATTATATTTTGATTATAATTACTCAACCGGAAGTACCTATTCTTGCAGCTTTTAACTTTTTCTTGAAAAACGCCGTTCATTATTAATTTTTAACATTTTATTTTATTTGGTTGCATATCTTTTGTCTCCATATTCAGTGAGTTTAGAAATATAAAAAAAAATTGTATAAATCTTGAAAACTATGCTTGCTACCATGGCAACCAGTGGCGCATCCAGAACATATTTGGTGGGGGTTGAGCAGCTTGAAATTAAAAATTTTATACCTTACGTTTGATTGAAAGAAGATTAATAAATGTACAACAAAAAAATTATTTATCACAATAGTCCGTTAATAGTAATAAGAGTAATTTTCAACGGCTCATTTACAAATAACTTTCCCATGTTAAATAGGGACAAACAAATTTTATATACACATTTTTAAAAATATATTTCCTTAGTAGTAATAAGTATATCCAATTACAAGCTTTAACATATTACTATTAAAAATTTTCAGGCATTTAGATACCTAGAATTAATATTGACCATCTTTTTATTATTCCATAAAAAATCCAACATTCATTTAGTGCAATAAATCAAGAATTTAATAATTAGAAATTTATATAAAATGCACAAAAACGTACGAACAAAACCACATATTATTAAGTGAGATTTAAATATTTTGTTAGAAAGTACCTGTAATATTTAGAAATTGTATCTAAGATAAAATTACGGGTAAATTAATCGTCAGTAGTATTAGATAGACATGAATAGGAAAAAAATGTTCCAATTTGTTGGCATGGATTTATGGATAGAAAAATAGCTGGATGTTAGCGAAAATAAGGTGTTACAAGTTATATTTTACTGTTTTCATATGTTGGTTTTTGTTTTTTGTGCATCATGTGTATTTATTATAAATTTGTATTCAGATTTTTACTATTTACAATACAAATTTCGTTATACTTTAACAATTTTCTTAATGCATCCTTTACTTTCCACATATCTAGAGTGCTTTGTAGAAACAAAACAATAACTGAACAAAACATCTGTCAGTGTCATCTGTTATAAAAATATACGATTATTTTATATAAAAATGGAACATCCACATAATTTATTAAATCTAGTAGTGAAACAACATTATAGGCATAGGCCTAAAATACTAGAAACAGCAAATACAGTTCTTCAAGACTATGGACAAGGGAAATTAACTTATGAAGAGGTAAAATAACCTATTCAAAATTCTACTGTATTGTCACACAATTATTTTGTAGACTCTAAGTAATTTATATCAACTTTTCAATGACTTGCCTTCTGATATAACACTTTATTACTTGAGTACAGTTACTTTACCAGAAAACCAAGAAGTAAAATCTACTTCACTACTTCCGGGTTTGATGAAACAAATGTTGATTCCTTCTTACCACAATGGGTAAATTTATTACTAAAAACTCTTTTCTAGTAGTAAAATATGTATTTTAGAATGAGACCAATTCTGTTAAAATACTTAAACGAAAAAATACCTCCTTTGGTACCAATCTCAAAAGATAGTAATGAAACTTTAGAAGCAGAAAAGAACAAAAAATCTTCCCAATCGTCAGAAGATAGCTTAGAAAATAAAGAAAATATTAGAAGTGTGATTGATGATAATATTAAACAGGAAAAAAATAAGAATAAGAAGGCAGCTAAACCGAAAACTAGAGGTATGAAATATACAAAACACAACATATCCAAAAAAATTGAGAATATTTTTACAGTATATTCTACGAGAAATAGTATAAAATCCTTAGCAATTCTATGCGCGAATAATATTTATAAACACCATCATAATTATATTGCAAGGTATAAAAAAGAGAAGAGGCAAGCATGGAGACTGGTACATAGTGATAAGTGTGATAAAGACGAATTAGAAATTTGTTATAAAGTAATAAGGGATATCAACAAAAAAATCAAATGGTTAGGCGTGATTAAAACTGGACATGTACCAAAAGAAATTATTGAAGAAGAATATAGGGATAGTGATGTATTTTTTAAAGAAAGACATCTTCAAAATACAGTAGGGGAAGATCTATTAGATCTAGATTGCGAAATGTTGAATTCTATTAATAGTTTTATAAGTAAATGTTAGATTACAACAATGAATTGTTAAAAGTAATAAAATAGTTGGAACGTATAATTTTTAGAAATAAATATTTGATAAAGTAATGTTTTGGGTCGTAATTTCAAATTAGTACTATTCTCGTTTTCAGGAATTTAGGCCAAGCAAGAAAATTGTTTTTTTTTCAAATCCCAAAATATTGTAACCCACATTTTTTTCAAAATATACCGGAAGTGTCTAAGGAAATATATATTCTACTTACTCTTACCTACTAATTTTACTACCCTTACTACCTTACTACTCTAGTTTGTATATTGATTGCGTATTCTATTGGACGACATTTACGAACATTGACCAATGGAAGTTCCTGTAATTCATTGGCGTCGAAATAAGGAAAATTATTGTTTTTAAATTTTACTTCTTTCCAAACTGTTTAATATAAAATAAAATATTTATTTATTAAACAATATCGAATTATACAGTTATTCATATAAATTAAAATTATTATTTTGTGATACTTATTTTCTCTGTAAAATTAGAGAAAGTACGAAGTGTACATTCTCCGCCTATGAGTTTTAGTATTCGAAAAGATGGCTGCGTTGCCGTCACCAACACAGGTACTGTGCAAATTTAATTTCGGATTATTGGAAATAAATGCAACAAATAATTATTTTCGTGTGCACACAAGTGATAAAATAGTCGTGTGTTTATAGGAAACTTATTATCGTTTTTTGATTATTCTATGTTTTACACGTCTTCGTCTAAATGGTTTCCAATGAGCAATGACAGATCGGTGGGCGGCGTATTATCGCAAAATTGTTTTTAATTACTTAACGATCTTTTTGGTAATAAGTTGTAAATACTTAAAATAAAGTTCTGGAAATATAAACAAAGTTTACTTTGGTGTAATGGCTTAAGTCATCTGTGTTCCGATGTAGTCGAAGGTTCTTGACGGTTCAATATTTACATCATTTTGTACATGTTTTTCTACATGATTGTTTTCTGATCTTTAATTAATTTTTCAACATTAAAGATACTTTACTTTATATTTGAAATACTTGTAATGATTTTACTAAATAATATAAAATGCTGCGGAATAAAATTTGTAATAAAAGCAGCCAGTTTTGTTTTGAATGATCTTCCATAAATTTTTACTACTTAAAACATTAAAAAACCAAATTATAAATTACAGTTCAAAATTTTACGGTCACTTGTCAAATTTTCATTAAGTGTCATCTTCATTAAAATGCTAATAAAGTTTAATAATGAGTAACTATTATTGTATACAGGTGGCTGGATTCCACAGTGCCATATATGAAGCCTACTATTCACAGGTATATTCTTTTAATCTTGCTTTCGTGTTAAGATAACTTAATCTATGTGTGGTAATTGTTTGACGTATATTTACATTGATATGAATAAGAATAGATTATTGTTTTTACAGCCATTCTCTGCTATTTAGAACAGAATTTTAGAGCTTTTAATCGTATAGTAGATATTATATTAGTCAACCAAAGTTGACTAATGTAATTTAGTAGTTGCCAATTGAACAACAGTCAACTTTAGTTGCAAGTTGCCATCAACTTGGGGGTTGACTTGCGTAGTTGAGAAATGTAATATACGAGTAGAAGTTTCCCGCTTTCTCCAACCATTTGCATTGCAACTGCAGTATTTATTTAGTCCGCGTTTTTAAATGAAGTTATTCATTTCTTTAAACTGTTTAAGCTTTTAAAATTAAAGGTGGCAAAGCGGAACTCACAAAATATTAATTTATTTCTGAATATTTAAGAAACATGATATTCTTAGGAATATAAACCACAAATACATACACATATAGTACGTTCGCCGAAACGAGAGAAATTGGAATTAACCCGGGATCCAACCAAGTCATTCTTATTGGACGATGATGACAAATTTGAAATTGAATCTTCAAATTTGTCAACATCGACCAATAAGAATGGCTTGGTTCAGATCCTGGGTTAATTCCAATTTCTCTCGTTTCGGCGAACGGAATATAATAATGCAAATAAAATTAAAACTTTTTCAGTTATTTCAAACATTACAACTACATATACTGGGTGTCCTCTAAGGAAACCGAACTATATCCATGTATTCTGGGGGTCATTCTAAATATATATATATATATATATATATATATATATATATATATATATATATATATATATATATATATATATATATATATATATATATATAAACTAGGGGTTAATACTTCTCCGTTTTGGAGATATCGACAAAAATAAAATGAACAAATAAATAAAACAGGGAAGAATTGATCCGTAGTTTATATGAACTTTTTAACTTAGAATGATCCCTAGAATACATGATTAAAGTTTGTCGGGTTCCTCAGGGGACCCCCTGTATATCTCGTTCTTGAATAAATATCTGAGTTTATATGGTTGCAGATATAAATTGCCAGTTTCTATCGACCAAAGTTGACTAATGTAATATTGGCTTATATATGCAATGTTTTTATTTTTTCTAGGTAGACCCCAGTGGCCAGGGGGTTATTGGGGCGATGGAAGCAGCGCGCTTTCTTAAAAAATCTGGTCTTAGTGATGTAGTACTCAGTCGAATTTGGGATCTTTCGGATCCGGGTGGAAGAGGATCTTTGGATAAAACTGGGTTCTTTGTTGCATTAAAGCTTGTCGCACTAGCACAAGCCGGACGGGATATTAGTGTTTCTAATTTAAGTATGGATTTGCCTCCACCAAAAATGGTAAGATCGCAAAAACATTACCTGTAGTTTTTTTTTTTAAACAGATAATGGGGTATGTGACCAAATTTTGATTGTTTACATAATGCTAGACCAAAAAAAAAATATTGAAAATTTAGATGAGGGGTATCGTGGCGTTCCCTTATCCCGGGTGTGGTAGGCAAAGACAAATAATTTGCATAAGGCGTGAGCAGACACGTGACTCGTGCAACCTTGAAGTGCTTTGCCCATTTGCCTTATTTTGTTATTTAACATACATACTATTATGAATTATTTTGAAAAAAATACTTCAAATAAAAGATGTGTACATTTAATTTCCTATAACTGTTATTTTAAATATTTTTCTCAAAAATATTCCAGAAACAATTGACAAAGAAAACAACTGCTAGACAACTGTTGATTAATCATTTTATTTTTTATTATATTTTTAAACATTCGTCCTAAACCTATTGGAATCTTACTTGAATCACCATCAAAGAAGTTTTTTAAACAATGTTATTAATAGAAAAATTTGTAAAGTGACAAGCACAAAAAAATCAACGGATTTTAAGCATTTCAAGGTCACTCGAGTCATGTGTCTACTATTTAAACTATTATTCACGAAAGATGACTATTCAAGGTCATATGTGAGCCATCTGATATATTACTTGCAAATAACTTCTTTGCATTTTGTATGCATAGTGTGCAGCATGAAATATTTATGGACACGTTTTAACAGAAAAATAAGAGTAATTTATTAGAATATTATGTTTTTTTTCTAAATAATGTCTTTCTGAAAGATTTATGTTCTTCTTTTATGTTTTTGCAAAATACAAAAACATTGACTTAACTTGTAAACCAAGGAATAATAATTTGATTTAAACGTCAACGCGACTGGGTAAATATTAGCACAGAGGGCAGTGTAGTAGATAATTAGGTATCTGTAATGCTACGACATACGTCATTATTATTTATAGTGTGTTAGAAAGTAAGCCACTATTTGCGAATATCTGTCACACCACATAAATTAAATAGGCATAGGTCAAATAATCTTTCTCTTTCTAATACAAAATGTTGCTAAGTTACTGCTGTAAAGTGATGTGTATTCTTTCTTCGAAAGAATGACCTTGAATAGTCATCTTTCGTGAATAATACTGCAGTTATGCTAATTCAGAGTTTTCCAAAATTTCTATCCTCGCGACTACCTTCAGATTTATAGTAGTTTTTGTACCTGAAATATTTTCTTTTCGCGTTCCACAGTTTGGGAACACTGCCCAAACTAATTTGGTCTGTCATTTAGAAAAAACATTGGAATGATTAAAGAACAACTGAATTTGTTATTTTAGCCATATTAAAAGTAAATACTACCAGTCTATTATTAAGAAATAACATTTAATTTTTATTATTGAGTGGTTTATTTTTATATATTATGGCCCATATATTGTAATTCCATTATGGTCACATATCCCATTGTATTACATAAACAGTTTAGAGTACGTGTTGAATTCACGCATTAACTATCTGATCTATTTATAAATCGATTGATTCTTATTAGAGTACCATTACGTTAAATGTCATCCAATTAGTTCATTATTAAAGCTGAAATTTCCTCATCTTATTGTATACATTATATTCCTCCAATATACTCGAGAATTCCCATCAAAATATTTGCCTTTTGCAAAATAAATAATAAAATTATTTTTAACTTGCAGGGCGACAAATTACCAAATATAAACCGCCCAAATAAACCACCCCCACCTAGTAATACTCCTACACCATTAATTACCTCATTACCACCTTCAGTAGCTGGAGACTGGTCGATTAAACCGGCTGAAAGAGAAAAATACGACAGATTATTTGACTCCTTGCAGCCTCTAAATGGAATGATACCAGGGAACAAAGTACGTCGTTAAGTAATTGAATGTAGAGCGATGTTTATAGATTCGTGTTTTAGGTAAAAGGCGTACTAATGGAATCGAAATTACCTCTGGATACTCTAGGGAAGATTTGGGACCTGGCGGATATGGATAAAGATGGAATGCTTGATCGTCATGAATTTGTTGTGGTGAGTAATATTATTAAATTATTCAATAATTCAAATAGTTGTGACGTAAAGTTTGCGCTACGAAAGCGCGGGAATCAGGCACTCTAGTTGCCAGATGTGGGGCCGCTAGCAACAGTGGAGACGGGCGGGGTAATAAAAAACGGGCGCCACGTAGTTTTTTTTTTGCGGAAAATTACCTACCGTGATTGTTGTTAATAATAATAATAATAATAATAATAATAATAATAATAATAATAGTGAATAATGTGAAATTAAGGGTGCAAAGGCATTTAAAATTTGTAGAATATTGTACAATAATGCAGTAATAAAAAGAATAACAAAGAAAAATATATATGTAATATAGGATTAAAGTTATATTATATTTATTTATATGTGCCATACTTTATCTCTGTAATATATCATATAAATTAACGTGTTGAAAACAACTTCATTTTGATAAACAATGTATGTTTACATTGTATTTATTTACGTTTAAATGTCTACGCATATTTTAAACTTGTTATTTACCATATACATGCAAACCAGAAATATCTTATTTCACCGCAAAACAGTGATAAATATGTATATTCATTCAATCATGAAATAAAGTTTTTTTTTCCTGGTTGACTTACGAATTTGTAATTGTTACGAACTGATAATTTTGCGGTAATTATCGAGGTTTCTATTAATAATTAGTTTCTAACTGAACTGACTTCTACAAAACAATAAAATAATTAGAAGGAAATGGTTGAGAATGGATTTAACACCTTGAAATTAAAAACGTAATTAAAAAGAAAAACGATATCGGGTGGTTATTCATTAGGTATCCGGTTGTAATTCAGAAAACCACGGCCAATTTTGTGTAACATGAATAGAGTAGTTCTGTAATTACGTCATAATTATGTGGCGCGCTTCATTCAAACTACTGTCCTACCTGTAAATCTTTCAAAGTGAACTTTATTGCCACAACAAATAAGAACTATAATTTTTAGCAGTTCATTTCGTCGCCAATACATTATTTAATTAAGAAAAGTTAGCTATTTAAACTATCATACAGTTAAGTTTGAATATTACCCTTTTATTTAAACAAAACATATTATCGTAATTTGTAATAATTATTATATTTAAGTTTTAAAAAACTTTGCATGGAGTAATGAGGCGCGGGCAGACACGTGACTTTGACAAGTGCTTGTAGGGCCCCACAAGGGTGCCACGTATACGGATTGTATAACTTGCCTGTGTTGCCAAATCAATTTACTCGTAAAATTAATAAATAAACTAGTTATTATTAATGAATATTATGTTGTTTTATTTTCTGACACATTAAACTTAATTTTTAAATTAATTTTTATAAAAATAGAGCATTCAACATGAACTGGTGGTTTTCTCAAATTTAGCGCGCCAAGAAATCTTTGGATCGTAGATAGCAGCACTAATCGCTCTATTTTTATATAAAATATTTTAAAAATTAAGTTTATGTGTGAAAATAAAACAACATTATATTCATTAATAATAACTATACTCTATCCGTTTTAGCTATAGAGTGGTGCGAAGATAGCAGCAGTTTGATCTTATTGTTTGATTGGATAATATCAAAGTATTATCCAATCAAAGAACAAGAACAACCTGCATCTATGTTCCCACCACTCTATAGTTAAAACGGATACAGTATAGTTTTACAATTTTATTTATTAATTTTACGCTTAAATTGATTTGGCAACACAGGCAAGTTTCACAAGCTCTTTACTTGGCAACCTTGTGGGGCCCTACAAGCACTTGTCAAAGTCACGTGTCTGCCCGCGCCTCATATGTTCGTTCAATCTCGAACATGTTCGTGAAACATCGCGTGAAGCGGCCGGAAGACAGCGAACTATATTTAGGTTACAGTACCATAATTATTAATATATTAATGTGGATAGACAGAGTTATTTACGTACATTAAAATAAATCTAAAGTTCTGAAAAGAACTGATTTGAAAATGCTCAAAAGCGCTAACAAACAAAATCTCAGCCGGTATGTCGGTAAACTCTCAGATATGCTTGAAGCTGCGCAAACTTGATACTCTGTAGTTCAAAATGTGCAGAGTTGATTTCAATTTGAAATAAAACCTTTGTTATTTATTAATTTGTATATATTGTATTACGAAGTAATATAAAAATGTTTACAATTTGGTGTTATTAATATCTCAAAATTAACTTCTTCATAATAATAATATAAGCACCAAATTACAAGCCTTTAAATTCTAACCCTTATGTCTTCTCTTAATAGAGTCTACTTTGAAAGTTTCGTTTTTGCTTAGAACAATGCTTCATATTTCGCGCTATACTCTGACGTCACACTATTGTACCCCATTCGTTCAACGCGTGACGCAATAGTTACGTGGCACCCTAGCTAGTTTGGTGTGTTTGTTGTGCGACCGCCAGCTTTTATATAGTGGAAACGGGAGGGGTTAAATTTAAAGGAACAACCCGAAAAGGGTTGAATGGGCGCCACGAGAAAATTACAAAAACGAAACAAAATGTTACCTACCGTGATTTTGTGATTGTGTTGATGAAGTATAAAAAAAATATGGTCTTGCCAAAAAATTAACATATCGTTATCTTCTAAAAAGGAATGTGTGGCGAAAGATGATTGTTGCGTGAATAACTATCATTGCAGTCCGGATGGGGTATTTCCAAAATCGGCCATTTTATTATGTAAGGAGTGAGTAATATTTACTGTATGAATATATACGGTTAGTAGGAATGTTGTTACGAGACTTGATTGAGTCAGCTGAGCTCTTATTGGGTTAAACATAAAATAATAAATATAACAAAATGAGCTCAGCTCAGTGCCGGCTTAACGGGGGGGGGGGTGCTTTTGGGGTCTGTAGCCCCCGGCGGTAGATACGTAAAGGGCGGTACACCGAGCAGAGCACGTCTTAAATTATTTTAAATAAAAAATTTAATTAAAGCAAATTTAAGAGCCAGGGGGGAAAGGATGAATGTCCATTTTCTAGCAAAATGAGATGATTGGTACTTACAGATTGAAGGTGGGCTATTTTAAATAGTATGTGTAAAGGAGGTGAAACGGTAACAATCCTAAGATACAGGCCTCAGAAATTGTAAGACAAGATCTAAACAGTATGACGGTCCAAGCGTCAGGGTATAAAAAGATGAATGTTCGACAGCGATATGCGCAAATTATAATTTGGTCAGCCTATTTCTGTTCAGTACTCGAATTGAACAGAAATTTGTTAAGCTAAGAGCGGTGTCAGTGGCTATCTGATGAGATTCCGTAACTCAGTAGTTAATTTTTAGCAACTGGTTAAAAATTCAACCAATTAAGTACCTATGTTGACAATATAACAATATACAATTTTTAACCAGTTGCTAAAAATTAACCACTGAATTATACCATTAATAAAACCACCAAACGACGCAAAGAGTTTGGACGAGTGACTGATGTAGCAAAAAAGCTCCGACTGCAAAGTCATGAAATGTTCTATTTTAACCAACGTTTCAGAACCAATTCTAATAACTTGTCATTGAATTTAAAAAATATGGGAGTTCATGGACTTTCATAGTTTCTACCTATCGTCTATTCCACGAGACTTTTCATTAAACCAGGACTTCGAACCGGAGCTGAATCGAAAACCGTAAACCGGCAAAAATAACGGAGAAATTTTATTAGGTCCCACATAAGTTTAAACTTGACCCATCTGTAGATATAATAATTTTCAGAAATGACCAATCTGAGTTTAGAAATAAGATTAATACACTTTGTCGTTCCAAAAGCATTAGATGGGGTTTCAAACTTTAAAATTCGCGTAATGAAAAAACAAAATTTGTAACATTTATCTTTTTTCCCCTTGCTCTTGCCAGTGTGATGTCGGAAAAATGATCTTTTATTTGTTGAGAAAGGCGGTTTTTAAAAATTAGCTCCGGGCGGCAAAATGCCTTAACTCGATACTTGCTCATCTGATTTATTCTTATTAACCGTACATCTTCATACAGCAAATATTCCTCACTCTTTACATATTAAAGTGGCCGATTTTCGGACTGAAATGTCCGATAGAGGCGCTGCGTTCATTTAAGATGGCCGACTTCGGATTCGCAAGTTTGCCGCCTGATGGTTACAGGTTAATTTAAGTCGCGAATATTATAAAAAAAGAAAAATGTAGATAAAACAAAAATAAAATGATTGAGTGCATAATTCTTTCTTTACAGGCAATGCACCTAGTTTACAAAGCATTAGAAAAATACACAATCCCAAACACCCTGCCTCCAGAACTGATGGCCCCTTCAAAACGAAAAGGAGCGTCTCCAGTGCCTCCTCTGTTGGCCCGGGGCATAGATGGCATCAAGCCGGAGGTTCCGCCACCCCCGTTGCCGACCACCATGGCGCCTGCTCCTGCCCCCGCCCCCGTCATGCAGCCGGTGGGGCCCACCGTGACCGCGGCGCCGCCCCAGATCAGCTGGGTGGTGGGGGCAGAGGAGAAATCCAAGTTTGACGCTTTGTTCATCAAGTCGGATATAGATAGGGATGGATTTGTGTCGGGCATGGAGATTAAAGATGTCTTCCTCAAGTCCGGCGTGCCTCAGCCTATCTTGGCCCACATTTGGTAAGAGAAACATATTTTTTTATTATACATTAATTTTTATGATGGGTCCCAAGGGAAAAATGATTGGACAAGCAGTCTACTGATGAAAATTATTTATTTCTAACCGACGTTTCGACTAAAACGTTAGTCTTCTTCAGGGCAAGAAATGGTCAATTACATATCATTTGTGGCAACCACCCATGAGGAACAGTTTTCGATAAAATTATCACAGAGTTGATCGTCATAAGGTATATAAACATCAATAAATAACATATAAAAAGATTAGCAGTCAATTGTAAAAAAATAAATATGAAAATTGTAAAATTTGTAGTCCAAAATGTAAAATAAAAACTTTTTTTATCAAAAAATTACACGTGTGACTGACTAGTTGACTTATATGTGTGTGTGTAATTTTTTGATAAAAAAAGTTTTTATTTTACATTTTGGACTACAAATTTTACAATTTTCATATTTATTTTTTTACAATTGACTGCTAATCTTTTTATATGTTATTTATTGATGTTTATATACCTTATGACGATCAACTCTGTGATAATTTTATCGAAAACTGTTCCTCATGGGTGGTTGCCACAAATGATATGTAATTGACCATTTCTTGCCCTGAAGAAGACTAACGTTTTAGTCGAAACGTCGGTTAGAAATAAATAATTTTCATCAGTAGACTGCTTGTCCAATCATTTTTCCCTTGGGACCCATCATCCATTCTTCAGTCGATTATCGATCAAATTTCATTAATTTTTATGTTACTTATGTTAAAAAAAATGAGATCTCGCTACCGAAAGTGAGAGAATTACAGGACGCGATTGATGAGCTACGGAAAAAATGTTATCATGAATCACTATCTACATCTTGTACCAGTTAAGCCATTCAGTATTGTAGAGAATAGGGCAGAGTTTTGAATTCTCTGATTGGCTGAAATTGGAGACAAGAGACAAGTTTATCCAATGTAATTTCAGCTACTTCGCTACTTCGCTGGTGTCAACGCCATCTGCTGAATGGCTTAAATGGAACAAGGTATAATATATATGCGCTCCAGTTAATTCCACTTGATATACAATTAATTTACTTTTCGCTTACCTAATATAACAGTTTTCTAAATAAGTGTTAAAACTACGCAGCTTTTCTTTTATTGGCAGTTGATCTGTGTAATTGATCGTTCCTATCAGTTCCGTTCCTGTCTTATTTTCACTCGGATTATAAATGTCCCCAAATAAGTTAGAGGTACAAAGTTAGTGTAATAATTAATTTTTGTCGGTGTCTATGAAATATTGGTAATATGCAACACTTATTTTAAACAGGCGTTACTTCAGACATTCTTGATAGAATTATTTGTGATAAAACCACGAAATATAATATATACGGAGTGGACAAGAGATTAGAAAAAACCTTACCCATAATGTAACAGGCGAGTGAAGAGAGAGATAGATGTAGGTACATTTATATAGGAAATTACAAATTATTTTACATTATATTAAGGAGTTATTGTATTATAAGTGATATTTAGATACCTACATATATTTTAAAAATTTCATTCATATATGAATTGAATGTTCTTGAGCATCATATCGTTTGTTGTAATCAACAATTTTACAGTTAAAGCTTGCAATATTACAATGCCAAAAAATTATCTGTTTAAAAGGGTATTTATTTTACTTTTTTCTACTAAATTCATTGTTGGATTCATTATTGTAATCAATATTCTTGGGCTGTAATCAAAATATTCTTTGTTGTAATAAACACCTTCACAATTATTATTTCAATATAACAATGATAGAAAAATATCGGTTTGGTAGGATAATAATCCTTTATAAATAAACCTAGTTTGTAACAGAAATACTATTATTTTTTATACACCATCTTGAAATGGCGCCCCTCATGGCCAGGCGCCTTTGTGCGGGGTACAATCTGCCCACCTGCACGGAGCGGTCCTTACGACGTATAATTTCGTGATTCATACATACTGTACATAAATGAAATTAAATATGTATAGGTGCAATATTCATAAAACCTTAAATGAGTAATTTAAAAGCATCGTACTAAATTTCAAAAGTACTTATATGTAATTGAAAAAAATTATCCAGAATAATATATTTTGAAGGAAACTTAAATTACTCAAAAAAATAAACAATGTTACATATTTAATAATTATTTATAACAACTTGCACCAAACATCAAAACCAAAATCTAAAATTTACGGGAAATTTGCAAAAAATATATTCACGGAATATTTCGAAAAAAAATCCGGGAAAAATAGTAACTAAATTTCTTCCCGAAAATCACGGATGAATGAATTTCCGGGAATTTTCCCGGGAAAAAACAAACTTCCGGCGGGGATTTTTTGGCGGCTCATCACTACTTATACCCATTCTTGTAGTTTGGCACAAAACCTCGTGTTAACTGTCAGCTACCGCCAGCCATGTTGGCCTGCCTCAACCTATCTCTCTTTCTACTCTCTTTGTCTTTCATGTTATATTTTTGGGGGACACGTTTTAATAGCGACTAAATACCATTTGTCCACTCCTTAAGCCGATTTCGGGCGACATACCCGTTCTCTTCTTCGGATTACTTACGGTTAGTTACGGTATGATATGGTTAATGGTGGCGCCAAAAA
The DNA here is from genome assembly GCA_963082715.1 of Harpalus rubripes. Classification (NCBI taxonomy): domain Eukaryota; kingdom Metazoa; phylum Arthropoda; class Insecta; order Coleoptera; family Carabidae; genus Harpalus; species Harpalus rubripes. Next base: position 58,631,387 of record OY720457.1, on the reverse strand, counting down.
TCGTTGGTTCACTTGTTGACACCGTGCTTGGTGGTTATGTATATTCTGCGACATTTAAAACTGTCAAAAATAGTGTCTGACAATTAAAATGCATTAACGGGCAAAGATAGTTTTTTTCCATATTTGTCCAAAAAAGAGTCAACGAAAATAATGTCACCCTGTTTGACATAAGACCACGACTTTGACTGTTTTGACTTTTGACATTTCAAAAAAAGACATGATAAAAAGAGATAGAAATAGTGAACAGAGAGCTGACCCGACTCGCAAACCCGTTCAGCTGTGAGCACCAATCGAAGCATACCGGGTATGTTGTTCCTAGCGCCCGAATGTGTGAACGTACCTGAACGCAACATACCGCAAGTGAACGGTTGTCGCCCGAAATCGCCTTTAGTTATTATAATTTGTGCTTGTGGCTCAGTTTGTTAGAGCGTCTCACTAGATATGAGAAAATCCAGGATTCAAATCTCTGCGGGATCCACGAATTTTTCACAAAATCTTTCTTCATTAATTAAAATTTTCTTGATCATTAAAGTTTAAAGTTAGACATTCTTATTAATAATTCAAATGGAACATATTTTATCGATTTTAAATAGGATAAGTTAAAAACGGACATCTTTTTCGTTTTATACTATTTGCTTTCAAAATGATATGCACCGTTAATAATGATGTGCATTCAATAAATTCTTTTTATATTTTCTACACATTTTGTAACCATTGATCATATTAAAGCCATTTATCATTGTCAGCCTTCATTTTCACCTGAATATTATCTTCTCAACGAAATTTGAGAAGTTCCTTCACCTCATTCAAAACTAGAATTACTTTTCAAACTTTTAATTAGGTACATAACTTTGTTTACCAATATCCCGAAAACTTATCAAGTAAACAAACTAATTTTGATAAACAGTTTAATAGTTTTAATTGTAAAGTGTAGTTAAATTTAAAAATAATCATGACAGTTTCAAAAATAGAAACACTTTTTAATGCGTGAATATTTAATGGTCCATTTCAGGGCGTTGTGTGACATAAAGCAAAGCGGCAAACTGAATGGGGAGCAGTTCGCCCTGGCAATGTGGTTGGTGGAACGATGCCTGAAAGGACAAGAGCCCCCCGTCAGCCTTCTGCCGGATATGGTGCCCCCCAGTTTTAGGAATAATAAAGCAGGCGATGGAATCGTGGTAAGTGGATGTTTATATTATGCATGATACCACAAATCGATAAGAGACTTGACACCATTCGAAACGAAAAGTTTAAATTAGACATTACAAATTTGATAATTTTATTATTTTGAACCTTTAACGTATTTTCTTCCGGCGAATGCTTTACCGTAAACAATCAAGAACGTCGCAAAAATTATTATAATTCCTATTAACATAATATGATGATTGAAATTCAAATTAATCTTTTTTTCTACAATAAGTCGTATTGTTCCCGCAAGTTTTTTGTCTTGCCAGCAACTGAAACAAATATTATTATCATGATTAATTGTAAAAATATAATAATAATGTGTATACCTGTATACTTTCGAGTCTAATATTTGTGCCTTTTTAATATGAATTCTATCAGTTATACTTAAATATACGCGTCCATTCGATTCTTTATAAAGTAAGGAAGGTACAACATATTTTGAAGCTATTTGCCATTCAATTGGTGTGTCCGTATTCAAATTTCTAAAAAACCGAAATATGTTAATAAACTACAAATATTATATTTATGATAATAGGGTCTACACACATTTTCTAATTATTTACTTAAAACTATTTGCAAATATTATATGTATTTTATGTCATAATTTCTAGTTTTACAGAAATATTTATTAAAATTTATATAAAATTTTAAACTTTTAAAACAACGCCATAGTTACAATAAGGAGCACGAATTAAAAGCTACGGAAATAATGTTATCATGAATCACTGTCAAATATATGCGTTCCATTTAAATCCACCTGAAATACAGTTAATTTACGTTGCGCTTACTTCATATAACCAGTGTCTGATTTAGCACTTGAGCGGCCCCAAGCGCAATTCAATTTTGAGATACAAATACAGCCTAAAAAACTAATAATAAACTGTCTTAAAAGTGTACATAGGAGATTAACATGGGAATTCAGCCTTTTGCAATTTCCTGGTCGCCTAATTATTTTAAGCAAAAACGCGTCAAATAAAAGTTTTAGGGCATAAAATTCTGTATATAAATCAATAAACAGAATTACCTTTATATGCTTTGTAACGACAGAAATTAATTATGAAAATGTCGAAAATTACGTTGAAAATATCGACAGCCATGGAATTGAACAAAAAATAAATGAATGCTTGACGTTTTATCTGTCACAACGTAAGTTAACTTATTTGACGTTTCTGACAATTTCATAAAACGTCAAGCATTTATTTATTTTTTGTTCAATTCCACGGCTGTCGATATTTTCAACGTAGTTTTCGACATTTTCATAATTAATTTCTGTCGTTACAAAGCAGGTAAAGGTAATTCTGTGTATTGATTTAGATGCAGAATTTTATGCCCTAAAACTTTTATTTGACGTGTTTTTGCTTAAAATAATGAGGCGAGCAGGAAATTCAAAAAAACTGATTTCCCATGTTAATCACCTATGTACACCTTTAAGACAGACACACGGTATATTTACATTACATTATACCTGAATTTCGTCAAATTGAGTTCTGTGCGTTAGATTACCGTTACACTAAAGTATTTTTTGAAAATTTACCAGCGAAAAGTCATAATTTTCAAGTACAGCGTGATGACGTCAAAATCGAGCGGGAATTACAAAAGTTGAAAGTAGGTTTCCGGTTTATTAACTGCATTTTGAAAGAGTTGTGAACGAACCGTACTAGCGCCAAATTTAAAGAAGTAGTAAGGATATTCTCACTTTATCTCGTCAGTATGACCGCTAGGACCGCCACAAAACATATGTCTTAGATGGCGTTATACATTTGTCAATTTAATTTAGAGAATATTATTAAATTAATAACAATTTTTTAGGAAAATAATAAAATAAAATGAAATAATTTTTATTTTGAGGCCTGAAATTTGAGGCCCCACGCGCGCTTCATGCGCCTGTGCGGAAATCCGCCACTGCATATAACATATAATTTATAACAGTTGACCTAATAAGTTTTAAAGCTACGCAGGCTTTCTGAAATTCACAGCTAATATCAGGGCCGGATCTAAGGTGTGCCGATTGGCATTGGCCTCAGGTGTAACAATCATTTTTTAAAAAACGGTCCGGATAATCAAAGGTCCGGATGATCAGAATTCACATAAACGGGTATCCACAGTATGTACAAAATATCAGCATTGTATCTCAACCGGTTTATAAGTTATGAATTTTTAGCTCCTAAATTTTTGGAGCCACTGGTTTACTTAACAATGTACTCTAATTTTAAACATATACTTGTACTATATACACATAATCTTATATGTCAAATATTTGAAAAATGACAATATTTTATATATTTTGTTCCACATTTTTGAAGCCACTGGTCTACTTAATAAACTACATTAGTACTTACTAGTACACATATCAAATTACAACATTATATCTCAAATGGTTAAAAATACCACTATTTTATATAATTTGCTCAACATTTTTAGAGCCACTGGTCTGCTAAATAATTTACCCTAATTGCGAAAATTTTATATTTTTTGTCCCACATTTTTAGAGCCACTGGTCTATTTAATTATTTACCCTAATTGCAAATATATACTAGGTATGCATACGTAATTACAACCCTATATCTCAAATGGTTTAAAAGCTGCACCATTCTACATTTTTGGCCCCACATTTTTTGTGCCACTGGTACAAATCATTAATCAATTAATGTCTTAGTATTAATAATAACCACACCAAATTTCATCCCCATATTTCAAACGGTTCTAAAGTAACACCACTTACACTTTTCCCCAACAAATTTGGTACCCCTGGTTTAATTAATTATTTGGCCTAATTATTATTCGATGCCTTAAAGTCCCAAAAGTGTCATATCCAAATTTCATCCCGATATCTCAAACCGTTCCCGAGTAATGAATTTTTAAAGTTGGACAAAAATTCATTCCATTCTTTCTACGTAAAAAGCTATCATCTACACCTGATAAGACGAGGATTCCCCTCGTCACCAAGGGGAATCCCCCAAAATCGCAAGGAATTTCTATAGGAAAATTGTTAAAAATTTCTTTACAAAAAGTTTCAAATTTAAGTGTGCATAACTTTTGAACCAATCATTACAATATTATGCAAATTGGTGCATATACTAATTGAAGGGTGGTGAGTTCAATGGCGCTCACAGATTTTATGAATTTCAACTGGGTTCGGAGTTACAACCCCAAAAAGGGGATGGGACCCCTAAAAAATATGTTATCTTTATTGATTTATAGCAAAAATGGATCCCTCATCGATTTGCCTGAATCTTAGTGAACATATGTAAAAAAGTCCGTAGAATCAAAATATGTATGGTACAAAAGTGTGCAACCCCTAATTTGGGGTTTATGAACCCGGAAAACAAATGTATCCCTTATATAATTAATTTTAAACTATTTGATACCAACTCATTTTTCAAATAATCTTTTACAAAATCTGTTTCAAGCTTCAGAAAAATTTGAAACTTGGTGTACATATGTAAAAATGTCTGAGGATTTCGAATCTGAACATGAAAATTTTTGCCCACTACCCTTTTTTGGGTTAAGCAACCCTAGGCAACAAACAATGAATTTCAACAATTATGTAGCATCTTTCATTTCTTCAAAAAATTTAATCATACCTTACTTTCATTAATAAATGTCAACATAATTTTTTTTGTAAGTATATTTATATCTTGTAATTCGTATGGAAGGATTGTTTATTTAATATACAGGGTGCCCATTTTGTATGTTTCCGCCTGAAATTTTAAGAATAGGCAAAACAATACATTTCATTAGCCATTTGGTACATAGTAGTACTTTATCGAATAATCACAGTAGATATAAGAGCAAAACAAAATTTCAAAAACCAAGTCACGTATGAAATGTATTATGGATTGCCTATTCATGAATTTTCAGGCGGGAACTTTTAAAATGAGCACCTGTATATTAGTGGGGGCGCAATTTTCCTTTTGTCTCAGGTGCTAAAATAACTAGATGCAGCTCTGGCTAATATGTGCAAATAGTCGGTCCTATCTTGTTTATACTCGGATCATGAGCGTCTCCAAATAAGTTTAGGTGCACAATTATTACTATTCGCGACTAAAATTAATCCGTAGCCGCCAAGCGGGAAACTTGCGAACCCTCCGAATTGGTAATGGCGGTAATGGCAGCCAATCACACCTCACAAAATTGCCAACTAAGTCGGCCATCTTAAATTTCAGTCGCCAATAGTAGCTATTTTTTGACGGACTATTACGAAATAAGCATTTCTTTCCTTTACCCTTCAGCTCACGCAGGGTCACGTAATGGCCACGTTTACATAAAGCAAAATAGGCAAGTGCGGGGGGTCCGAAAAAAATAGGGGTCCCGCTTTTTTAGATTTTTGTGCATACTTTTAAATCAAAAACCACCTCAACATCACAAATTTGGATGATTAGAAATCTCTATATTTTATATAAGGAAATTGAGCATTGTTCTCGTTAAAAATGTAAGTTTTGCGGGCATTTAACCTAATTAAATATCGATTTTCTAACGTCTTTCACTTTCTCATTGTTATTTATAATTCACTATTGGCAAATTCATTAAATAATGAATGTGCGTCCGTACCCTGGGCAAGTGAGTACAATATCCTTTCCTGCGTCTTCGTACTGTACCCTCCTTTCAACAGGTGGTTCAAGAGGAGGTAGTCCTTGCTCCATTGAGTAAATCCCTGCTGAATTATTTGCAGTTTCAATTACCTTTCCGTCTTTATCTTTCAACATGAATACTTCCGCCACTGTACATGTTTTCTAGAAGAAAGATGAAAAATTTCAAACTTGTGGAGCTAAAGATTAATGGGGGAGTTTCCTAATTTTTGATTTTTTATATGTTAAAATATTTTTGATTCTAAAGCGTTTTTATATTTGGTAAAATTTAAAAAAATACCGGAGAATTTTTTTAAAACTTTTGCAATATTTTCTTCCCCCCTTTAGACATACATAACATCAATTATGTGCGAATTAGGTTTCGACATACGTGCTCAAAACGTGCTTCATAGAAAGAGACAGGAGCAAAACAGCCACCTGTTTATGTTTACATTTGAAACTTGACAATTTAATTTCTGTTTATCGAATTTTCTAAGTTTTACATTTACATATTTAAAATAAATAATTTGGTTTTTGCGATTTGACATTGAATTTGACGTTTCAATATCAAATATAGAAAACATATACGTTCATGTTTTCATTCTATACTAGCGCTCGTAGCGGACAACTACGGCGAAACAAAGATGCCGCATACGTCATCGTATTGCGTACAGCTACTAGATAATACATGGCTTACTCGTCCGCCATATTGGTGCCAAAATGAAAGCAGTAAATTATGAAATAAAAGTGCATTTCAAGTTTATGTAGTAACTATTTTTCATAATTAAATATAACTTCCATATTTGCCATATATTTATTTAAAATAATAAAACAAGAAAAAATATGGTTCGTTAAGATTTTAGAGGTTAGAGAAAAATATATGTATTGCATAAGTACCTCTAATAAATATAACCATATCTCAAATTATTTGCACAATTTGGAGCAGAACAACCCGTCATAATGGATAATTTCTATGATTAATAATACTGTAACACTGATATTGAGTGATTTAAGTGGCTCCAAAATGGTGGACGAGTCAGCTGTAATTTATCTAGTATACTATTATTCACGAAAGATGACTATTCAAGATCATTTGTTCGAAGAAAGAATACACATCACTTTACAGCAGTAGCTTAGTAACATTTTGTATTAGAAAGAGAAAGATTATTTGACCTATGTCTATTTAATTTATGTGGTGTGACAGATATACGTAAATAGTGGCATTACTTTCTAACACACTATAAATAATAATGACGTATGTCGTAGAATTACATATACCTAATTATCTACTACACTGCCCTCTGTGCTAATATTTACTCAGTGACGTTGACGTTTAAATCAAATTATTATTCCTTGGTTTATAAGTTAAGTTTATGTTTTTGTATTTTGCAAAAACATAAGTGAAGAACATAAATTTTTCAGAAAGGCATTATTTACAAAGAAACATAATTTTCAAATGAATTACTCTTATTTTTCATTAAAAATGGGTCCATAAATATTTCATCTTGCACGCTTATGCATATGAAATGCAGTGAAGTTATCTGCAAGTAGTATTATATTAGACGACTCACAAATAACCTTGAAAAGTCATCTTTCATGAACAAAAGTCTAGCTATAGTATTGCGGGCGATTTAACTAACGATAAATTCAATACCGTTTGTACAAAAAAATCCACTATATTTTATTACTTTTATTGCATGTGTAGTATTGCAGTTATGTGGAAAAATCATTACATTTCAACATGATTAAACTCCCCCATTAGTGATAAATCTTTAGTAGATATAATTACTTTACAAAATCCAGTCATAATTTCGCTTTTCCTTTCATGAATTTGTGGTAGATTTTTAATATCCGGTGGCAAAATATGCGATCGACACGGAATCCCATATTTAAATATTTTCAACAACTCTCTGTCAATTTCCGATAAATTAATCGTTGTATTTCCTGTCATATCAACATACTTAACATGATCCGTGTCTTCATTATACATCGTTTTAGGCTGGAATAAAATACATTAAACAATACTTAAACAATATTCATTTGTTACATCTTACATCTGTTGAATTGTGTTCCAAATTGGATAACAATATAATAATACAGTAGCCATATTTGTGCCGCTTGCCTACTTTATTGCACGTACTACAATGAGACCATTCACTCCACATTGTGTCCAGGATTATATCAGAATGTATTTTCCAAGCCGATTGACGATGGGGGCCCTTTGGTGCCGTTTTAGGATGGACCTGTATCATTTATTGGACATTGCTAAAACCATTATAATTACCCCTTAACTTTAAAATTAATTTTAATAAAAACTAAATACGTATTTCGAGAACTAAGTTCTCATCATCAGTAGTACAACAAGGGAAAGTTATACAGGGTGTACATGAAATAAGTACATTAAATTTAACCAGTAATACAACTCGTCGAGAGCAACAATATTTCTTAATAACTTTTTCTCGAAATCGCATATTTTTTTAGCATTTTTACCACCACGTAAATTGACGAGTCGTTCCAAATATTTTTGTAATAATTGAATGCAGTAGCAATAGCTATGAAAATTTTTGTTTTAGTAATTGGCCAAGGTAATTGACAGTCTTGTCAGTTGTTGCAATTAAATTTTAACATTTGTAATACATTTGTTTATATGGTAAAATTGTGGCAAATTTCTTATGTTTACGAATAGCGGATACATAGGCATTGTATTTACCTATGGTGAAGTTCTCAAGGTCAACGAAGTTACACGAAAATCATCCTCTTCGTAATATTCGTAAATTTATGTTGTACCACATACAACATCTTCGAGATTATCACAGTTTGAAGTATTTTAAAAGAGCAACAGTTACTTCCATTCCATGTGCAAAAATTTCATTGTTTCCAGCATTTCAATTTTGCGAATGAGTTGTATTGTTCACTGATAGTGCTGGATATATGAGAAAAAGTGTCTTTAATAATACACAATACACTTATCTGGTCACAAAAATCCCCATACTGTAAGAAGGAAACACAGTTTTCAACAAAAAATATCATTAATTGTTTGGGCGGGAATAAATTGACGAGTCATATTGGTCCTCATATAATCCCACCTCGTTTAAATGGACAAAAGTATGGACTTACATTTTATGTATAATGTATTTACACTATTATGACTTGTCGACGATAAATTATTATCTCATAACCTAATAACTATGTTTTTGCTTTTCCTCGTTACCTCGTTCCTCCTTGTCTTCCTCTATTCACAGGTGATTAAAATCCTGGTTTAATACACAACTTTATAATTTTGTTATCCAAAATTTCAATTTCTTTATTTTATAAATTGTACTATTACGAATTAATAATAAATGTTATTTCCGTTGATTCGTTTATTAATTACTGAGACTGCAAGTGTAACCGATAACGACAATTTTTGAGCTGTTTGTATCCCACTTGAATACGGCAGCAGCCATTTGTTCTCCATGGGCGGGTAACGAAATATGCAGCAAATCTTTAAAGAATTATAACTCAAAATCTAAAAGATTTGGAAAATAAAGTTATTAAGAAATATTGTTGCTCTCGTCGAGTTACATTACTGGTTAAATTTAATGCACTTATTTCATTTACACCGTGTATAGAGTAGTCAAGATTACTCAACATGTCAACCATGCCAGAGGTCCTAACAACTCTGTTAGGAATATAAAATAATTACGCTCATTCTGTGATTCAATCCTTAATCGATAACTTTTATCGATCGATAATAAATTGCAGCCAATAATGGGCCGTCCAACTTTTTTTGAATTTTTTATGTTACGAAGAATTTAAATAAAATAAAATAAATAAATATATCATCACAGCATATTACCCATTGCTGAGTGTGCCAATCCGCTTTGTATGCAGATATCGGTAATGATGATGACATATTTGTACCGTGCGGGCGTTTACCAGGCGTCACCTCACGGGGACTCATTGTTGGCGTGGAGAGTGCACCACAGGGGTCAATTTTGTGCCATTTAAAATTCGAAATATTTGGCGTCGGTCGGGATCGAACCCGGTTCCCCAGATTCGCGACCAGACACTCAGGCACGCAGCCACGAAGAATTTAAAAATAGAAATTCCGTATTTTTTGTTTTCTTGAAATAACGCTAGAGCGTCACTCCGTCATAAATAGAGAGAACCGACTTACGTTACCATTAATATGGTAATATACAATAAATGTTGCATGAATAAAAATACGTATTCATTACAAACTGTGATCAAAAATTTTTAGAGCGAATGGTAATAAAGTAAGCCAGATAGTTATTATATCATTTGAAAATATATATTTGTATGATTTACTTACATGAATCGGTATAGGAGTAGTGTTAAATGTTAATTTATGTAAAACTTCAATAGTACATATTATACATAAATAAAAATCAGGTTAGTTAAATTAATAATTTCTGCTCGTTTTCATAATCAAGTTAATTATTCGCTTTGATTAATGTGACTTTAAGACTTTCTTTAATATACTATTGAAGTTTTCTTACCCACCTAGTGCCATTGTTATAATTGATATAATATTTTCTATTTATAATTAAATACAACAAAGACAGTAGTATTGATTAGAATAATCAAAGTATAGTTTAGTTCATAATAAAAAGTAATCCAACATTTACATTACTATTTACTAAATGATTACACCAATGACAAGTATTGAGATTACAACAATTAAAACATAAATTATACCTAATATAAATTTATTTAATAGGTAAATTTTCATTTGATTTATTAAAAAATTACTCGGATATATTAAATATGTTTGTTAGAGTACGTGTAAAGCCAGTCGCGAATTTATGAGCAAAATATGCATTGTTTACTTTATAGTGACATTTTTACAGGGAAACTGGACTACTGTAATGACAACATGGCGACCATTTTACGCTAAAAACTTTAATGGACCTTTTCAATTTAACGGCTATCTCTTTCTATCGCTGCAAATAGTAAGAAAATGGCGAAAACAACTGCCAGTAGGGCTGTTAAACGAAACGTCAAAAATATTGCAGTCATTAAAATACCTGTATTCTCAGTGAAAATTTGAATCCTTAGGCATTTTAACTTCAATAAAAGCTTTTGTAACTTATTTTGATTAGATTTTTAAAGTTATCTGAGATATTCTCACATTTTACGTCTAAATTTTTTAGAAACAAATGCCATAGATCTCAGTTGTTCTTATTATGCGCAGATTCCCATTGCGGATATCTTCTATCTCTTTAAATTGAAAAGGTTCATTACATTATTATAGGTATAAAAATACAAAATATATAGCAATTTTCATTTCGTTTTCGTTTATTTATATTCAAAATTCATATGCGACATGTAATTTTTAAAAAGTCGAAGATTTGGACGGGCCCATTATAGTAGAATAAAAAATTAAACTAAACAGGTTAAAGACTCCATTTGCCTTTCCGCAAAATACAATAATGAAGATATATTTAATGCATTTCGTTATAAACAGATGCCTGTTTGAATTTCCGTTATGAAATACATAATTCATATTCCAAGTACGAAATATCCTTACCAACATCATTGGTTCAGAATTATTAACAACAGTTAGGAAATACGGCGGCGTTAGCTGTTTCCCGAGCACACATATATACTGCCCTGTAAATTCCTCTCCTACATTGTACAAATGCAACGTCTTCTCCTCAGGAGACAATAAAATGTGCTCTGTGTATTCTACCGGCTCTAAGTACTCGGCGTTTACGTGACTCCATTGCCATTCCACAGCTTCTATATCTTCTGTCTCCGAGGGGCTGATGCAGACGTTACATTCCAGTCTACGACGGGAAATCAACTTTTAATAAGTTTAGAAATTCAATCACAGATAATTGAGGGAATCAATATTTGGACAGGAAAATTTGTTTCAATTTAATTGGGTTTCAGGGGGATTATTTGCTTAGTTTGTTTGCATATCATTTTAATATTTAAACTGAAATATATAAATAGAAATCTCTCATTATAAATTCCATTAAAATATAAATATTAATAAATATAAAAATTGGATTTATTGTTATATTGTTACAATAATCCAAGTTTTAAATTAATATCAGTATTATACAAAAAAATAATGGGATACACATTTTCCAATTTTTATTAATACATTTTAAATTATTCATATAATTTTTTTTTGAAAAATAATAAAACCAATGCGGATTTAGATAAAGATAAAGAAGAAACATGAGACAAAGTAGCAAATGAATACAACAAAATCATGGCATAACTATAAATATAAAAAATTAGTTTCAAATGATATAAAAAAATCTGATGTGGCCAGCATACCTTCCGTCAGTTCTATGTATTTTGTACAAATTTCATACAGAAAGTTCCTTGCAAAAGAATCTATTTCTTGCACATTACCTTCCGGCTGTTGTATGTATTTTATACAAATTCCATACAGAAAATTTCTAGCAAAAGATTCTATATTTCCAGTAAAATTATAAGACAAAGATACTTATGTCAATTGCACTTGATACTGACATCTTTCAATCAGAATTTTCTTTATATAGTACCTAGTTGTTTCCATAGCTGTCTACTTTATGAAATTTAATTTCTTTATAATTTTTTTAAGTCTATATCCATTTAATATGAAGTATAAAATGTAGTCAAATCGTATAGTGAATAAAATATTCTTTAATATTTATAATAACATTAAATGTGAAAAAATAATATTTAACATAGTTTTTTCAAGAAAAACTGTTAAAATCTTAAATGAGGGTACTTCCGGTTGACCAATTGTAACCAAAATCTAATCAGCTCTTCATATGGATGTAACGAAAGAGAATACGATAGAATTATAATTTTTGAAATTGTAGTTAGGGTTATCGCAGACGAAAGTTTTGTTACACACACACATACAGACATCATCGTAAAAAAATCGTATTCTAGGAATCCTAAATCGTGCTTATTCATTAAAAACTCATTATCGAATTTTTCGACCAAAGACAATACCGTAAAACAATGTTATATAGTTAACGGCTCGCTAATCATCCTTAATCATTTGTTATACAAACGATTATATTAGTTTTTTTTTAAAAAAAGCCTGATCTTATTTCTTTTAAGCAAAATGAAGAAATATAAAAAAACAAATTTAGCAAATTAAATTTTTAGCGTTTCTAATTCAGTTTTGGTGTCCTAGTCTTATTATCATATTATGCGTATTTTCTTATCTTGTTTATACTTGTCCGTAATCTATATTGTAATTTTTCCAGTCGCTTTTGAATTTTAATAAGAGCTCTACTGAATATTCTTGTAGTCCTTGACATTGTATACATAAATTTAAAATGTACGTGTTTTGCAATACAAATTAAAATGAATGAGATATACTTGCAAACCAAGATAAATTTTATCTATGTACGATTTATAAATATTAATATGCTGAAAGATCCCAGGTTAATCATTCGAATTTTTGTTACGTATTTCTGTGTTTATAAATTATTACAAATCGCTTATCAATATTCCACAACAGTTACATATAAATATCTAATCATGACCGACATATCTATGTGAAATAGATTTAAATTTTCATGAATCGGAATTGGCGGCGCTGTAAGCGCAACTGTCATGGCGGTCAGTAGGACATGTCAAATTTGTTTACATTATGAATAAAGGTTTTCTGACAAATAATATTGTTAGCAGATTAGCTTAACACGATTTTTAAGTTTATTCAGCCGAATTCTCAAGAAAATTAGTTGAGGGGCAACAATTCGTAAATTATAATTACTACTTGTGGCATACTTGACGTATTACAATTTTATTTGGAACTGCAGTCTACGGGGATAAATATTAGTAAAATCAATGAATCTACAATTTTTTTATCAATACTATCAATAGTTGAGAAGTTATTATTTTTAATGTAATGTGTTTTACTGCCTGAAAATTGTACATTAATAACAATTTAGCAGTTCAAAATCAAAATAAGTCAAAACATTGGTCTTGTCAGAGTGACACTGTTCTTGTCAAAACGACATATGCACACAAATCAGCTGATTCCAAGTACGTCAAGGACGCCCGAGTCACGTGTCTGCTCGTGCCCTGTAAAGTCGTTTTGATATGGATTTTATTTACATATCCCAATTAAAAATACATTACCCAATCAAGAATAATGAATGTAAATTTAATGATTGTATTATTGAAGCACTGAAACCAGAATCGAAAAAAAATTGATTTAATGATTGAGGTTGTTTTTCTGAAGGCTCATTCACAGCTACGAAATTAAGAAATATAAATAAAATTATAAATAAAACATTATGGTTGCTGTTCACAGCTTTGAAAATAAAACTTATATTAATGTCAGCTGTCATTTAGTAAATACATAATTCACAAGCAATAATATCAACATTATACATTTTAACGCACTGTACGTAATGATATATATGACCCTTTTTCTTAATACGGTTTTTTTATTTATAATTAATTTTAAATTATTTTTCCAGAATGTAAATTGACAGCTCAAATGACAGTTGTTATGCTTGTGCTTATGTCTTATGTTTATTTTTATTTTCGAGAGCTGTGAACATTTTCATAAGAACCTATTGTTTATATCGTTATTTTTATTTTTATGTATAATTTTATTCTTTTTTTCGTAGCTGTGAATGAGCCTTTAAATAAAAATAAAATTATACATAAAGATAAAAATAACGATATAAACAATAGGTTCTTATGAAAATGTTCACAGCTATCGAAAATAAAAATAAACATAAGACATAAGCACAAGGATTTGCAAATATTTTACACAAACATAAGCACAAGCATAACAACTGTCATTTGAGCTGTCAATTTACATTCTGGAAAAAGAATTTAAAATTAATTATAAATAAAAAAAATCGTATTAAAAAAGGGTTACATATATGATTATGTAGAGTGCGTTAAAAGGTATAAAGTTAATATTATTGATTGTGAATTATGTATTTACTAAATGACAGCTGACATGAATTTACGTTTTATTTTCAAAGCTGTGAACAGCAACCATAATGTCTTATTCATAATTTTATTTATATTTCTTAATTTCGTAGCTGTGAATGAGCCTTAAGAGCTCCTCAAATGGACTCCCGTAATTTTTACGCCACAAGTAAACACATCTACAGGGTGGGGCAGAAAAACCTATCCGATTTCAAAACGTTATAAAATTAAAACCACTCAACTTGTCAAATTTTTTTTTTATTAACATATCGCAAATTTTATGCCATTTTTAAATTTAAGTTTTGAAAAGCACATCACTCAAATGTCGTCCTTGGGAGCGGATACACTGATTTAGGCGCTCGCGGTAGCTTTCCATGACTTTCACCGTCATTTCCACAGGAATTTCTTCAATTGCCCGAGCAATTTCCCTTCGTAAAGCAAGAAGGGTCCTTGGTCGATGCTGGTAAACCTTCGATTTGAGGTAACCCCAAAGGAAGAAGTCACATGGAGTGAGATCCGGTGAGCGCGGCGGCCAGCCAAGATCACCTCTCAGGGAAATGAGGCGACCGGGAAACAGTTCCCTGAGAATGTCCATTGATCGTCGCGATGTGTGGGCGGTTGCACCATCCTGTTGAAACCACACATTTTCCACGCCATTTTCTTCCATTTTGGGTCTAAGAAAATTTTCCAGCATGAAACAATAGCGCTCGCTGTTGACCGTTACGGTTTGCCCATTTTCTTCAAAAAAGTAAGGCCCCCAGACGCCTAGGCGGGAAAGAGCACACCACACAGTCACTTTTGGGCTATGGAGGGGTTCCTGATGGATTTCTCGAGGATTTTCGTCACTCCAATATCGAAAATTCTGCCTGTTAACGGCACCACAAAGGTGAAAATGGGCTTCGTCCGTGAAGAGCACAACATCGTCGTTTGGGAGTTCTCGGAGATCGCGACACAGGTTCGTACGGGTTTCAAAATCCCTTTCACTTAATTCCTGTGCAACAACCATTTTGTAGGGATGCATTTTGAGGTCCCGGTGCAAAATGCGCCGAATACTGCGGTTGGAAATCGCCAAAGCGAGCGAATGTTTTCGCGCCGAACGACGCGGGGAACGTTCAATCGCGGCTCTCACATTGGCCACGTTTTCAGGTCCTGTTGCTGTCCTGGGACGTCCAGGCGACTTCTTTTTCAATGCTGAACTCGTCTGTCTAAAATTTGACACCCACACTTTAATCGTAGCGTGATGTGGAACAGGATCATGACGCCCGAGTCCGAAATGAATTCGAAAAGCACGTTGTGTAGCAATTATCGAACCGCCGCATTCGATAAACCGCTCAATAACAAAAGCACGATGTTCACCAGACCAAGGCATGTTGACTACTGACAAATGGCATAAAACCGGCTTTCTAACGGTTTTTACCCCACTACTCTACCTGCTCCCTCTTCTGGGAAAAAGGGATTTGAAATCGGATAGGTTTTTCTGCCCCACCCTGTACATAGTATGGATCTGAATAACAATGCCTACTTTATTGATTCCCCTTCAAATGCCAGCACAGCTTCTGGAATGATGGATCCATGTTTACCAATATTATTTTCTTGTTTCCTTAGACACTCATAATATTCTTCCCATTTATCGTGTTGTATTTTTCTCTTTTCTTTATTCGTTCCGGGATATTCGGAATCATCGACGCCCAAAAAATTCAAGGTTCTATCTTTTTTAAGTTTCTTTTTGTACGCTGACTTTGCCTTGTTTTTTATTTGATTCAATTTATCTCGAAAATTGGCAGAAGCCACAAATGAGAAAAATTCTAACAATAAGAGGACAGTTATGGTTGTTACCTTCATTTTTAGTTTGTGACAGTTTTCAAAATTTGTTTTTATTTGAGTGACATTTTTGTAAAATGAATGAAAATGAGAGAAAAAAATTACATAAAAAGCTACCTCCTGTTATGGTTGACAAATGTAGACTTTATACAACGCCCAGAAAAGATGCCGAAATAGATAAACTTTTAACGATTTATGATACTCGGTCATTTACTGACAACCAATTTAGATTTGTCAACATGAGCAGAGAGTTGTTTAATGAACATACTAAAAGGAAAATTATGAAATTGTATCAAGAAAAAGATGGATTGAAAGAAGTATGTTCGGGAACTCAGACTGACGATTATATCGGATTGCCAGTCGATATGGATTTGGATACAGGTATATTTTGAAAACGTGGCCAGATTGTCAAAATTACATTGTCTAAAGTATATTCATAATCACTTTAGACTCTGCTTAATTTTCACTTGAAATAAAAATTGTGATATAAATAAATATATCATCACGGCATATTACCCATTGCTGGGTGTGCCAATCTGCTTTGTACACAGATATCGGTAATTATGATGGCATATTTGTACCGTGCGGGCGTTTACGAGGCGTCACCTCACGGGCACTCATTGCTGGCGTGGAGAGTGCACCACAGGGGTCAGTTTTGTGCCATTTAAAATTCGAAATATTTGGCGTCGGTCGAGATCGAACCCGGTTCCCCAGATTCGCGACAAGATACTCAGGCACGCGGCCACGATACCCCATAAAAATTGTGATTATAAAAGAAATGTCTAAATTAACAATAAACAAAATAATTAATATCGTGCACCCTTTTAGACCTATCGCGTCGTCCCTTTCCGTACCGTGCGTTGATTCACTTAATTAGTTGAGATGGCTTGTTATATCCCTAACCATTAACAACCATTTTACCCAGTTTACCCAACTGCTGATGCCCTATCTCTCATTTAAGAGGAGTCTGCTACAAACATTATTATCTATCCTTGTCAGTTAGTGTAAGAATTTCCCTCCCGCTAGTTGCCCTTTCTCGTTCTACACCAATAAAATCAACGCAATCTGGCGTTTGCGCGGAGCTATTCTTACAGACAAGTGCAGCTATATATGCAGATATACCGGGTGTTATATTTTAATGGACCCAGCAAATATCTCGCTTAAGTTGGTAATTTCTTTCATACAACATGATTTATACATACATGTAAGCTACTTGATGACGGATGTACATTCCTGATACCACTTCCGGTTTATGAGTAATTAATATCTACTTTGAAATTACAAATGGAACATACTATATTTTTTTACAAATTTGAAAAGTACATCAAACTTGCTTTACAATCATGTAAAATAATCCTTATGTTACATTATTAAAAAGTAAAATGGCGAGCACTTTTTTATACACCTAATTGGAAAGAGAATAGTGAGCCATGACTGTGGCTTGAAATAAAACAATTAACTAAAACAATTGTAACTATTGTATAAATGCGAGAGAAAAATCAGCTGACGCCGGGGTTCGAACCCGGGACCTCCCGGGTTCGAACCCCGGCGTCAGCTGATTTTTCTCTCGCATTTATACAATTTATCTTAGTAGTAATTTCTTAATTACACGCTTCTATAGCATCACTTTTCAATTTAATTGTAACTATTATTATTAAACGAAATAATATTTTTTCTCATAATAATACAGAAAATAAAAATAAGGAACACAACCCACAGTCATGGCTCACTATTCTCATTCCAATTAGGTGTATAAAAATGTTCTTGCCATTTTAATTTTTAATAATGTAACATATGGAGTATTTTACATGATTGTAAAGCAAATTTGATGTACTTTTCAAATTTTTAAAAAAATATACTATGTTCCAATTGAAATTTCAAAGTAGATATTACTTACTCATAAACCGGAAGTGGTATCAGGAATGTACATTCGTCATCGAGTAGCTTACATGTTGCTGTATAAATCATGTTATATGAAAAAAATTGCCAACTTAATAAATAAGCGAGATATTTGCTGGGTCCATTAAAATATAACACCCTGTATATGTCTGCACTTGCCCAATGTTAGTCTCACAAATCTTACTCCCACCAGCAGTATATTAGTTTTATAGGTATATTGTTTACCCATTTGGCGTTGCAACAAATATTGGCGCCCAACGTGGGGCAGCTGCACCATAACCGGAATTACTGAAACGTCGGCCGGGTTGCCTAAAGGGGGGGCGCAAAGAAATTTGTAACAATCTGGCTACGACATAATATACATTCTTTAAATAAAATAAAAAATTTCATGATTAATTTATGATCTTAGACCAATCGCAAGATATAATGGAGCTACAAGAACTAAGCATTCTTCGACATCAGTTAATTAGAAAGAAAATGCATGACGATAAAAAAAGATCCATTTATGACAAAATGAAAATTGGATATTTATTAAAAGACGCTAAAAAAGCATATGGCGATGAGATAGAAGACTAATTTAAATAAATTGTAAACAACTCATATTTTAATGTTAATAAACAATTGAACACCTCGCATGTTTATATTTTATTCCGCACTTAATTTAAACATACATCTATTAACTCATAAGGTCAATAATAAAGTCTGCACTTAATGGTGACCTCATTATTTCGAAACGTTGTGGTCGGTTGTAAAATTGCCACAACAATTAAAATATTGTGGCTCAGTTTGTGTGTTAATTGCAGGAAAACAACAACACACCGTACTCAAATCCAGAGCTGGACATGATTAGTAAGGATATTGAAGAACTGGCGAGAGAAAAACTTATATTAGAAACTGACATAGCACAAAAAGAGGCTGATATTAAGATTAAAAGTGGTGAAATAAAAAGCTTACAGGTAGGAAATTCACATTATTTTATAGTTATAGTAGTATACAGGGTGTTTCAGGACTAGTGTAACAAACTTTAACAGCTTATTCCTGAGGTCATTTTGAGCCAAAAATGTCATATGAACATAGGTCCTATTCCTTCTAGTTACCAAAATACAAGAGGTTGAAGTTGTATAAATAACACGAATTTTTTTAATTTTTGTAATCAAGGTACTTTCGGAAAACAAGAGTTATTTGTATTAATTAATTTTATTTATTAATATTAACGAATACGATTTGGACAACAAAACATACGATGACACAATTATTAAATAGACAAATAAATAAATTTTAAACACAGAACAACATAACCAAACATGGAATAGGTTAACACAATATGAAATAAGATAACAATTTAAAAAAAATTACAGCAATTGCTCAAAATGCGCGCCTTGAACTCGTATGCATGCTTGACATCGGCGAATCATAGAATCATATACACGATAAATTACATTTTGATCGTTACGAATGGCAGCAGATGCATTCATAATTCGTTCAATTCACGCGTGTATATTTGTATCCTATAAACTTCTTGTTTCAAGTGTCCCCATAGATAGAAATCAAGCGGATTTAAGTCTGGAGATCTTGCAGGCCAAAAGTTTGGACCTCCACGTCCAATCCACCTATTGGGAAAGTTTTGGTTTAACCATTCAGTTACTTGTCTACCATAGTGAGGAGGAGCACCATCATGCTGGTACCACATCTGTTGTCGGACAAGAAGTGGAACATCTTCTATTAGTTCTTGTAGTCTGTTTTCCAGAAAATTTAGTAATCTAGTATTGAAAATTCCTGCCCAGACATTTATGCTAAATCTTTGCTGAAACGGGACTGAACAATCGCATGTGGATTTTCAATGCTCCATAAATGGTAATTATGGAAATTGTTTACTCCGTTTTGGGCTTGATCAGACCATAACACTTTGGAAATAAAGTCAGGATCATTTAAATTTTGACGGAGAAACCAACGACAAAATTCTAAACGAGGACCATAGTCTCCGGGTTGCAGTGCTTGAACTCGCTGAAAGAGATAGGGATGTAATTCCTCACGGTTTAATATCCGCCAAACAGTGCTGTGAGACATGTGTAATAGATCAGCGATGCGTCTTGTTCTGATTTCAGGATTATCGAGAATAGCATCAATTACATTCTCTTCATCTTCAACGTTATTATTAAGACCAATGCCATCATTTTGTACACCTTCCCGTACAGTTGTTGGTCCAGTTTCACGTAGACGCTGAAAAATGCGCGCAAATAGGCGATGGGAA
Organism: Harpalus rubripes; assembly: GCA_963082715.1. Taxonomy (NCBI): domain Eukaryota; kingdom Metazoa; phylum Arthropoda; class Insecta; order Coleoptera; family Carabidae; genus Harpalus; species Harpalus rubripes. The sequence continues at coordinate 58,610,747 of OY720457.1, read as the reverse complement.
GATTGACGTCTATTTGTACATAAATAAAAATCATATCTGCATATTCAGCAGTACTATAACCATCCATTATGAAACAAAAATACAATCAAAAGTACAACAATTTTTAATTAAGACAATTAATTAATACAAATAAGGTATGACTTTTCAATATAACTCTTGATTACAAAAATTAAAAAATTTCGTATTATTTATAGAACTTCAACCTCTTGTATTTTGGTAACTAGGAGGAATAGGACCTATGTTCATATGACATTTTTGGCTCAAAATGACCTCAGGAATAAACTGTTAAAGTTTGTTACACTAGTCCTGAAACACCCTGCAAATGAAAATTTCTTTCATTTCTAAATCTATAATTAGCAAAAATATATTTTTCTTATTATTTTTCCGATGTTTATTATTGATTGTATTGCAGAGCGAGTTGGATACACTAGCTGCGACTCTAAAACAGTTGGAAAACCAAAAAGGGGAAGCACAAAAACGTCTTAATGATCTCAAAGCACAGGTAATTCAGCAAAATACATTGCGATGTTTTTCGTTTACTTTTCGCTTGTCTGCTGACGCTTTGACTTAGTAAATATATTTAAGAATAAGTTATACTCATCTTTATGGTGATGGCTTTAATATATGCTTAGATGTAAGTTATTTTAATTATTATATTTAGGGTATAATATACTGTAATAGTATATTTGAAGTTGTATTTATTCAATAGGATTATTTTGGCATGATAGTGTTTCAGTTAACTGATTAATTTTGCTAAATATTTTAGGCGTTTTTATTTTTT
>OY720457.1:58499966-58604966 GCA_963082715.1 Harpalus rubripes | reverse complement strand
TGTAAATGAAATAAGTGCATTAAATTTAACCAGTAATGTAACTCGACGAGAGCAACAATATTTCTTAATAACTTTTTTTCGAAATCGCATATTTTTTTAGCATTTTTACAACCCCGTAAATTGACGAGTCTCTTTCGTATTTTTCTGATAATTGAATGCAGAAGCAATAGCTTTGAAAAATTTTGTTTTAGCAATTGACAGTCCTGTCAGTTGTTGCAATTAAATTTTGACATTAGTAATAAACTTGTTTATCAGGTAAAATTACCTATAGTTTATTTATTTATTCGTATCTTTACTTTTGTGGTTGATATAAAGACAGTGTTATAGAGTTGCCAACGCATTTAGACGGAGCGTTTCCAAATCATACTGTTCCTAATATTCGCACATTTGTTAATCTTGTACATCTTTAACACAATACGAAGTGTCACAAATGACAATTTTAAATAAAGCAACAGTTGTATCCATATCATGTGCAAAAAGATCAATGTTCTTAGTAGACTTCGATTTTGGGAATGGCTCATAATGTTCATTAATGAGACTGAATTTACTTGGGAAGGTGTATTTATTATGCACAATACACATTTCAACAGACGGAAATGCTGTAAAAATTTTCATTAAAAAATGTTTGGGCGAAAACAATAAATGGACGACTAATTATTGGTACTCATGTACCTCGTTTAAATGGACAAAAGTTTGTACTTACATTTTTTGAATAACGTATTTAAACTATTATGATTTGTCGAAGATAAATAATCATCTCATAACCTAATAACTATGCTTTTGCTCTTCTTCGATACCTCGTACCCCTCGTTCCTCCTTGTCTTCCTCTATTCACAGGTGATTAAAAGCCTGGTTTAATACACAACTTTATAATTTTATCCAAAATTTTAATATCTTTATTTTAAAAATTGTACTATTACGAATTAATTAATAATAAATGTTATTTCCGTTGATTCGTTTATTAATTACTGTGACTGCAAGTGTAACCGATAACCGACAATTTTTGAGCTGTTTGTATCCCACTTGAATACGGCAGCAGCCATTTGTTCTCCATGGGCGGGTAACGAAATATACAGCAAATCTTTAAAGAATATTAACTCTAAATCTAAAAGAATTGGAAAAAAAAGTTATTAAGAAATATTGTTGCTCTCGTCGAGTTACATTACTGGTTAAATTTAATGCACTTATTTCATTTACACCTGTATTTGGCCTAAATTATGGTATACAAAACTCTAAAGATATATTGTGTCTTCTTCTTCAGGACGAGAAGGACCCCTTCGGCTGCGACCCCTTCGCAATCCTCCACGCCCCGACGCGAGACGGAGCCCCACCAGGTCGACCAACGAGTCCCAGCCCTGCTCTGCCCCCCAAGAAGAGCAAACAGCCGCCTCCAAGACCTGCACCCCCTCGACCACAACCCCCGCGTCCTTCACAACCACCGCAGTTTGGAAAGGACCCCTTTGCGGCGCCAGATCCTTTCGCCTCAAGTGGGGGCTTCGCTGATTTCGCCGACTTTGATGCTAAGGTATTTCGACAGAAACTTTTTTCTATTGAGTTTGAATATTAAGTTTAAATTAAATGTATGTTGTAGTGTGTGCACTATAGCTGGATGAATACCGTGTATAGGAACTCATCTTCCTGTCATTTTCCCTGTTCCCCTGTTTCCATTCCGGTAAAGATTTTCCTTATTCTTCCTCCCATATTTATGTAGTGTATTTCACCTTTATTGTAGTTTCCATTAGTGTTAAACATTTTTCAAATTATTTTTTTATTATGATTACGTTCAACAATATAAATCTAATAATATAACTACAAGAATACAAAAACTATGCGTTCGGTAAGCATATCTCATATAAGCTGTGCGTTCAGTCGGACCGCTAATGTGACGTCACAATTGGCGACTAAAATTAACGTGAATCCGTCAAGCGAACGATATTTACAACTCTTGAAAATGGTATTCTGTTATTCAACTATACAGTAAATAATATGTAGTGCATTGGATTCCTTGCCTGTTTCTTGTTTGTCTTTTTGTTTTAAAGTGCATTTAAATTACTTTGCAATATGAGCAAAGAACGAAAAAATATTAAAACGTCATTTGCTGCGTTTATGGCCGTCATTCTCGGGGTAGTAAGAAATTATCTGTCCCAAAAATTGGTGAAAGGAAGAGTGATATCCAAAATAAATTTGGTCAAATCGACAAAAGAGAGGGCTGGATTAGAAAAATACGAACTGAAAAACAAGTGACAAATCATAAGAGAGTAACAAAAATGAAAAGTATTGTATTATTTCCTGACCAATTCATGAGTAAAATAATACACTTTTCACTTTATGTGTAGCATGAAATATATTTCTTACACTTGTAATTAAAACAATTTGAAAGATATTTGACATTAGTTCCATTTTAATTTTCTTAACTAAGTAAAGTAAATACATATTTATTTAGCATCCATAAAAAAATATATGGTACTATTTTACTATCTTGTACAAAATATTAAGACAGCTGTAATGTGTTTGCACTGGCCACTATGGTCAGCTATATATGAGCGTTTTGTAAATAATCAATTGTAAATTTAAAGTTCTTCTAATCTCATAAAGATGAGGATGTGACGTTAGAGCACTTGTTTAAACACAGCCCAATTTTTTTTTAGTCTGTAGCTCTATGTTCATTAACGCTACATAAAAATAGCAACCCATATTCAACAATTCTCCCCCTTCTATAAAACTTCGAGAAGAATTTATTGCCTCCAAATAAGTAAACATTTCCTTAGAAATAAGTCTAAGATAACTTTTTTCGAATGTCATTACAATTTAAGTACGTACATAAAATTATTACTAACACTATTTATATAAAGTTTAATGAATTTGTTAGTATACTTCAAAACGAATGTTGGTTATACAATGGTTTTGTATGCGATCTTATAGCACAATACCATTTTCAGATCACGTGTATGCTGCAACACTAGCGCCGCCATTGGTAGTTTTAGTCGCCAATAGCGCTTGTACGATTGCTTTCCGTAGTATCGATTTGTTCCGCTAGAGTGCAAATTTTATCTACAAGACAATGTAGATGATCTGTTTAATTGTGCAACGAAACATGATGAGAATTTACGGAAATTTCTATTATTTTTAGTACTTTTGGGATATACCTGTGAGCTATCGGAAGTATCCACGCGAGCTACCGGTAACTCGCGATTGTTAGGTTGGCGACCCATGATTTAGAGCAGCGTTTTCAAGGCGCGACCCAAATTTACCTATTATATTGGTTTCGCGACCCACTATATAGAATTAAAAAAAAACATATGCCTTATTATAAACAATAATCTATTTATGAAAATAAAAAAATGTAGGAATAGGTACGTATATCATATACCTAGGTACATATTTATAAACAAAATAATAAAAATTCAACACCATAACAAGATCAACCATTTCAAATAAAACGAAGTTTGTTACAAGTTGGAAAGTACATGAATCTGATACAATTTTAATCTTGTATGATAGTCAAATTTTCGAAACATAAATATTACCTTCCTATATTTGTTAAGTTTGATTTTCGAACATGATTGAAAATACATTTCTTAAAAATTTAAAATTAATAATACGAGTAGCTTACAATAATTCATGTTAATTACTGTGAACCTTGAGTTTGCATAAGTTTCTAAAGTTCTTCGAATCACGGCGGTTCCTAAAATTTAGTTTTAGTAAATACAAGATTGGTGTGTTTTTTTTTTTAAACCAAAATGAAGTCAAAGTCTCGGTAGGGTTATAAGCAGTAACAATTCTACATTGTATTGCTTACATTAGTAACATTTTAATGAAATTTTATATATATTTTAGAATAATATGATTGGCGTTTTGTAATCCAAATTATAAAATTCTGAATAGTTTACACGACCCATAGAAGTTTAAAATTCTACGTTTGCAAAACTAAAAGCTACATAAAAATTTATTTTTAAAAATATTAAATTAGTTTATGAGTAAATATCGTATGATTAATGTATAATTTAGTTTTAACAATTCACCATTTTATTTATTAATTTTGTTATTTATTTATTCTAGTGTTCTTAGGTTGTTCTTTTAAGTTGGAGCATGCACAAATCGAGGTCCGTTCCCGCCACCCGTAACCGTACTAATAAATTTGACAGGTGCAGTTCCCAGGCGATCACCTACTAACACTTGCTTGCTAATATTTCAGCCTTAAAATAATCACTTCGTATCCTCCTTCAGTTTTCTGATAAGCCGAGTACGAGTACAACGTCTGGACCACCGCAGAAAAACCCAATGGATTTCACAGACGATCCGTTCAGAGACTACCGGTACGAGGACCCATTCAACATAGCTGATCCTTTCGATGACGAACCGAGTGACGCAGCCGCAGCTTCGAGCAAATCCGCCGACCATCTAGACGCCTTTGGTTTCGCTTCCAAGAAAGACAAAAAGTTTGATCCGTTCTCTTCTGGCTTAGGAGGACGCCAATCTGTTCCTTTGCCTTCTTCTAATAGTCTATCTGTGTTTCCTTCGACGAGTGGCAGGGCTTCAGCGCCTTTGAGTGATCCTTTTTCTAAGCCTAATGCTCTTCCTAGTGAAGATCAGCAACTCGCTTGGGCTGCTGCTGAAAGTTTGAGGCTAGAAGAAGCGAGAAGAGAACAACAGAGAAAAGAACAACAGGAATTAGAGTTTGTTCTTGCGTTAAGTAAACATGATGCGAAATGATTTGTCGGCTTTTTTTAATACGGAGCACATTTGAAACATACATATCAGTTTTAAGTTTTAAGCTTTTGTAAATGAACGCATTTATAGTCGGTTACAATAAGTTTTAGTCCACATCAAATAATAAGTTTTATTAATCTTTGTAAAATTCTAGCGCTCTTCTCTTTCGGCATCTATTTATTATAAATCTTTAAATTAATAAATTATCATTAGTTTAGAAATTGGTAATAAATATTTTTTTATAAACAGGGTGAATACGAGAATCCGTGTCATAGGTAAGCATTTAACATGGATTTTTTTTAAAATATCTGATTCCAAACTGCAACGTGGACTGACGTGTAACTTCGCCGATCGATTACTGATGCGTTGGTGCAAGCGACGAGCCCCACGCCACCTGTGTGTCCTGACCTGGCATCAAACAGCAAACTTTATATATACAGAACTGAAAAAAAAAACTATGTGCGACTTCGGACTTACAGTCAATAATTAAATTTATTCATGCCGACGTTTCGACTATAGCCCTGAAGAAGACTATTGTATTGTACAGGGTGCCCATTTTATATGTTCCCACCTGAAATTTTAAGAATAGGCAAAACAGAATACATTTCATAAGCCACTTGGTAAATATTAGCACTATAGTGCGCGAGCAGACACGTGACTCGAGCAACCTTGACATGTTTAGAATCAGCTGATGTGTGTGCGCATGTCATTTTGACAAGATCAATGTCAATTTGACGAAACCAATGTTTTGACTTATTTTGATTTTGAACTGTTAAATTGTTATTTTAAAAATTTCGGGCAGTAAAACACATAAACTTAAAAATAGAAATATTTAACCAGTTCTTAAAATAAGTCAAAATTTTGGTCCTGTCAAAGTGACATTGTTCTTGTCAAAATGACAGGCGCACACATATCAGCTGATTCAAAACACGTCAAGGTTGCTCGAGTCACGTGTCTGCTCGCGCCCTATAATAAATCAAATAATGACAGCAGGTATAAGAGCAAAACAAAATTTTAAAAACCAAGTCACATAAAATGTATCATGGATTGCCTATTCATGAATTTTCAGGCGGGAATTTTTAAAATGGGCACCTGTATTGTATTGACAACTTAAATTAAGCATGAGACATCTAGCGCGCAAATCAGAACTATTCAAAGACACATATCAAGTTTATGATATTTATAAAAATCGGATGTATTTCGCAAAAAAAATATAATTTCGCGATACGAAATAAGTTTTCTCTTCATATTTGACAAATGTAATCACAAAACTACATTAGTTGTCATTCGGTATGTGTCTTTCGTCCATTTTCGCTTGCGACAACAACGCCGCCATCGCTGATCTGAGTTGCCAATAATCGAAAAGTCGACATGTATAAATTTGATTGACAGCAAATAATCAACAAAATAAAATTTTTATTCCTCTAGCTGTTTAAAAAATTTATTCAATTTTACACAATCATGGCGATGTGATAATTGTGATTGTCTAAAAACGAGTAAAATCTCGAACTTCTTTTAGGCCAAAATAAAAATTTGTAAAAGCAAAATTGAATAAATAGTATTATACTTGCGTCTGAAGGTTTAACTTGCGTTTAAAATAAAGGCTTATGTCGCGTCTAAAATAAAGGTTTAAGGTTCATTTCTACCACCTCTACACCATTTCCACTTGTAATTCAAAAGCGTCATTTGTAATTAGAAATAGCCAATTTAATTTGAGAACTCGTCAAATGTAATTCAGAATAATCAATTTAATTTCAGAAAGCGTCAAATGTAATTCAGAAAATGTCATTTGAAATTCAGAAAGCATCAAATGTAATTCAGATTGCATCATTTGTAATTCATAACTCTGAAGGAACTGAAATACGTGTTAGCCTTGATTTGCAATAGCGATTTTTGATGTTATAATTTGTAGTTCAGATCGCTGAATTATTTATTTATATGTTATACACACAAAAATTCACATAAGAGAGGATTTCCATAAAAGGGGCAAATATAAATAGCTATGTAACAAATTTTACAGATAATATATCATTGAAGTTAAATATAGCCAGAAATAGTAATTATTAATATAATTTAAAACCATAAATTAATATTTTTATAACAGAGAAACTACCAATAACCAGTAAATAAATAAATGATTAAATAAAAATAATAAGTGATGAAATTACACCTGTATTTCAAGTCCTGAAAGTAAATACCTAATTATTATAGTGTGACGTACCTTCCTTGACTTAAACTTTTATTGACACACACAATAATGTCCAAAAAAATGCCTGTGATATTCGAACCACGGGTTCGAACCCAAAACCCTGAGCGCACTCATGACTTACAGGCGTTGAACCACCGAAGCCGACTTATTGCCGCAAAAAGAATGATAGCGAAACTGCATTTTGATCATATCAATATCTTATTTCGAATTATTTATATTTATAACTTTTGAATCATTTTAAGTAATAACTTTTGAAATCGCTACAGCAAATCAAGGCTAGCATGTTTGTCAATACGTATAACGTTTTGAATTACAATTAACGCTTTCTTAATTACATTTGACGCTTTCTTAAATTCAATTGATGATTTCTGAATTATATTTGACACTTTCTGAAATTAAATTTGACGATTCTGAATTACATTTGACACTTTCTGAAATTGAATTGACGACTCTGAATTACATTTGACACTTTCTGAAATTAAATAGACTATTCTGAAGTACAAATGACGCTTTCTGAAATTGAATTGGGTATTCTGAACAATTGATACTTTCTGAAATAAAAATGACCATTTCTGAAATTCAAATGGAAAAGATGTAGTTAAAAAAATAACTATTCCCTTTGCGGATTCTCTTGTTCACCCTAAATATTGTCCTGTTGTAGTCGAGTGCACGACGAACAATACCAAATAAAATGAAAGTTATTTGAAGTGGACCTATATTTATTTTTGTGGTCTGTACAAAATATACAAATTGTTGATTGTTGGTTTCATTATTGGAAAAGAATTATATAATTTTATACACGAGATGTTGATATAGTTAATGCTTCACTTACAAGTGAAGTCGGTAGTTCTCGTTACAAAAGCTCACTCAAATGTTTTCGACACAGTATCACGCCAGTTCGTTATTCAAAGGTTTGTTGTGTTGATATACATTTAGTGGTGATTCAAGCGATTTCGCATTGAATTTGTACAAAGTGCGGTTGCAGAGTTGTGTTCATGTATTATAAGATCATTTCCAGACTATTCAATAAGAAGATATTATTTTTACTTTGTTTATTTTTCTTTTATATTGTTATAGTTGTTATATTTATATCTAGATAGTACTTTACAGCTTTAAAAGTTGGAAATATCTTACAATACGAGTAACAGTAGGACTTATATAAATAAATTGAGACTAATATTCCAGATGATAGTAATAAAAAACCAATAATAATTATAATAATGTTAACTTAACATAAATAACGTAATAATAAATCACAAATAAATGTAGATTTCGCCTTTCAGTATTTATTTATTTTAGTTCATTGTAGCACACATCTCGGTGTAGCTTTGATATTATATAAAGGTGTAACTGTTTTTCAAGAAAATAATTACATCTTTTATTTTGTATATAACAAGTAACCGTCGATAGAACTTCTGATTGTGTTCATTCAATATTCAGTCATATTTAAACATCACTTAGTGAAGCACTTTTGTCTCATACCGATATTATTGACGCAAAATCGTATTTATTTCACATTTTATACAAGGTTGTTTAGTTTTCATAAGTGTTCTTCTCATAAAGTTTTTTCTATTAAGGATCGCCAGGTACTATTATTATTATTATACAGTTAAAAAAAATAAAATTATAGTATTGGGACCCGCAGAATCCGCTGGTGACGATATAAGCGCATCTATCATGGCGGCCAGTAGGACATATCAAATATGTTTATATTGGAAATGAGGGTTTTCTTACCCAAAATATTGTTAACAGTTCAACTCAACACGATTTTTAAGTTTGTTCAGTCGAATACTTCATCAAAAAACATAGTTGAAGGACAACAATTCGTAAATTTGGGTTTAGTTACTACTTGTGGCATAACTTATGGCAATTCTGACTTGAATCTGCAGTCTACAGGGACAAATGTTAGTAAAATCAATGAATCTATCAATTTTATTTATCAATACTGTCAATAGTTGTATTAAAACTACATACCTCACTTTGTGAAATGTAAAAAGAAAACATATTTATTTATCAGATTAAAGTTTTGCGAAATATTTAAATTTCTTTTCCATATGTTCAGTCGATAAACTTTATCTTTGTCAAAAATTATGGAATATTTGTTGTACTCGTACACCTTTTAACACAGAACTTTTTGGTGTATATTATGATCATTTTCTTTAATTCGTATATTTTTCACACATTTTCAGCGACGTATTTACGCCTAGGCCAACTAGGCCCGGGCCTCGGGCGGCAAATTTTTGGGGGCGGCAAAAATTCTGGTATTGTATATATTATATAATTTTTTTTCAAAAATTCAAATGTATATAATAAACAATTCAAGAATTAAGCCTTTTAAAATATAATGCTTAGATTATATTTCTCCAATTATTAGGTGAAAAGTCGAGTATCGACTTGTCAGTGTTCCCAAATGGAATCATATTGAACAAGCGCATTATGACTAATGTGAATCATCAGTGCAGCAAATACCTATGTGTTCGTTGCCACTCGCCACTGTTTTTGTGTGTTCTATTAATCTTTAAATGTACGTACAAAAGTTAAGTTATACGAAAATTTGAGTGACGGTAGAAAGAGACTAAGCGGAAGTGAATATAGAAAGAAGGCGAAAGGGAAGCATTATAAGATAAAAGAAGTTTTGATTAAAACTCCACAAATAAGTTGTTTTATATATTTTTACTTTGGTTTCGATCGAGAGATATTTGTTTTTCCAAAGGATAGCTCTGAGGTAGCCTGATATTCTGGCTATCTTCTTTGCTTGCTCCCTCACTTCTTTGTGAAGATTACGATCGCTCGTTATTTCAACTCCCAAGTATGTGAAGGTCATGACTTGTTCTATTGGGGTATTTTTTACCATCAATTTGAAGCTTGTTGGTTCTATAGTGATGACCATAGACTCTGTTTTGGAGGTTGATATTTCCATGTTATATCGTTGTAATTATCTTCTGAGTTTACCAATAGCATAGCATATTACACGAACGTTGTGATTTCCCATTCGGTAGCCTTTGAGCGACTCCATACTCTCTATCATCTTGACCATAGTTAGGTTAAATAATATTGGGCTCAATGAGTCTCCTTGTGTAATTCCAGCGGTGCGCTTAATTTCTTCTGTTAATCCTTCTCCGGTATTTACTCTTATTTTTACATCTGTATTTAGTTGTTCTTTAATTTTGATATTATATGGCACCTGCTTTGCTTTAAGGATTTCTAAAACATATATTAATCGAACCCGATCGAATGCCTTTTTGAAGTCTGCAAAGCATAAAAGTGTTATATTCGATCGCTTTTTCGATTATTTGTCTTAGTATAAATATTGCATCCATCGTTGATCAGTTTTGCCGAAATCCTTGTTGTTCCTCCCTAATGGTAAGTTTTGTGCCCATTTTACGTAGTATTATTTTGGAAAAGTTTTTGAGTGGTGCTTAGCAGAGATATACCACGGTAATTTTTCGGGATTGTTCGCCCCTTTTAAACATAATGTATGCTTGTTTGCCATTCTTTTGAAATTCTTGATATTTTTAATAGTTTATTGAATAAATCTGTTAGTTGGTTTTGTAGTCCACTTTATTTTATCATTTCATTAGCTATTTCGGCTATTCCTTGTGCTTTTCGATTTTTTAAGAATTTTATTGTCAATGCAACATCTACAGTTATATGTGGATTCTCATTGTCACTCGTATAATCTGTATTTTCCATTTTGAGTCGTCAGTCTTTTCATACAATATTTTGAAGTATTCTGTCCACTGGTCTGGACTGTTCCGTTTTTAATTTGTAATGTTTCTGAAATAAAATGTTTCTGTAAAAAAAATTGTTTATTTAGTATGCTAATTTTAAAGAATATTTTTGTCTGCGCAATATTTTCCAACCCTTCCAATTTCGACATATAGGCGGCAATATACTTGGGCCTAGGGCGGCATATGATCTAAATCCGGCCCTGCACATTTTCAAATAAAATTATAAAATCTAAGATTGAGAATATTTTTTTAAATAAATAAATATATCATTACGGCTTATTACCCATTGCTGGGTGTGCCAATCTGCTTTGTACACAGATATCGGCAATGATGAAATATTTGCACCGTGCGGGCGCTTACCAGCCGTCGACTCACGGGCACTGATTGCTGGCGTGGAGAGTGCTCCACAGGGGTCAGTTTTGTGCCATTTAAAATTGGAAATATTTCCCCAGATTCACTAACTGACACTCAGGCACGCGGCCACAAGACCCCATTTTTTTATATTACATGAAACGATGATGTATGTCGTTTACATTTTTGACATGTCCTACTGGCCGCCATTAATTTAGTTCCCTAAAATTCCGCTAATGTCGCATGCTATTCTGCGGGTCCCAATACTATAAAAATAATTTTTAGGCGGCTGTTACAAAAATAGGTATTTCAGGTCTTACTATATTGTTTATTAATGTCCAACCGGTACATTATTATTATCATAACAACCCTGCTTTCAGGATAATTATTATATAACAAATAATGCCCAAGGGTATTATGAGTTGTTGCTGTGGTAATGTCAAGAAATCGATATTGACAGTGGGACAAAGCCTAAAAAACAAACAGAAGCATTCATAGCTTAACTACTTCGTAAATTTTATTTAAACCTTATAAAAAAGCGTTGGAGGCACCACGGGAGTTATAATGACAATCCTTATAACTCCCTTGATACCTTAATTACTATTTTGGCAACTGTAAAGTATTGCTCATTTTCTTGCTCAACAAATTAAATATTGTAATTATTTTTTTTTTCAGCTTATAAAATATTTTGACAGCAACACTCTGAAAGTGATATGAAATAATCCAAGACAAAAAACTGGTTAACCGATATTTTAAGTCCATAAACGTATTTTGTAACCGAAATTTTTATTTACAAAAAAACCGGTAACCATTAACCGAATCTAAGAGGAAGAATATAAAAAAGTAATTAAAAAATACGTCAGTTTTTCTTGAATTGGCGAATGAAGTGTCTTATAGAGGCGCTGCGTTCATTTAAGATGGCCAACTTAGTTGGTAATTTTCTGAGGTGTCATTGTAGGGTTCACAAATTTGCCGCTTGGTGGCTACGGGTTAACAGGTTAATCTAACCGTTTAAAACCGGTCTTTCAATAAAAACCGTTTTAAAAATTATGTTTTCGATTTCGGTTAACCGTTAAATGTATTAATCGGAATGAAAAATTTAAAATATATAACACATTTTTGTGATAGTCGCCTAAAAAATGTTGGGTGCACCTCGGCTAAAAAGTTCTTTTTGACCGAATCTGAACATCGTAGCAGAGGCTAAAAAAGTTTACTTTACATCCTGAATACACAAATACCTATTATTAATTTTATAAAAAACTACAATATGCTATTACTTGTTACTGATAAAATGTGTTGATGTTACTACAAAATATACTCTATAATTGAAGATTGATAATTATTACAACGTTTAAAGCCGACATATTTGTAACATTTTAAAATATGGCTGTGTTTGTCATGCTACATTTTCCGTCACAGTTTCTTATGATGGCGTGTACGCATGTGTATTTGAATAAACACACTCTCAGTCATGTACATAAATGTATTGTAGGTAGTGTATAGCGAATGATGTTAGACCACGTAAATGAACCGAATGTGTATGGCTGTCTGATGAGTCTGTTCTCTGTACGAACTATTCATCATTCTATTGATTATGAATACATTGTTATAGTCATATATTGTTGTTTTTATTTTATTATAACTTTGTGCTGTTATATTTCATGAACATATGAGCCTAAACTCATTATAATTACGTCGGTTCACATTTTCAACAAATTATTAATTCTACACAAATGGGTAGAAACTTTTATAAAATTCTTTCGGCTACTTTAAATATAGGCAGTGGCGGCTCGTGCATCAAAATCAAAACTTTGGTGAGGCAAGGTATATAGAAAAAAAGGCGCAGGCAATTTTTTTTATATTTAAAGTGTAATGTTTTATAATAATTGAAAGTTACATTTTTTTAAGAGATGTGAAGCTGCATGTTTTTCTTCTTTCACGTACAAAAATAAATTGCCAGATCACAGAACATTTTAGAAAAGAGAATATATTTAACGGATTGTTGACTTACCTGAACAAACTGTCTAAACATAACACAATATGGCGCTATTATCATACAGGGCCTATGTAACATTATAATAAAAATGCTGGACAAGTTATGTTTATGTTCGAATGAAATGTGCACTTATCTATTCTGTATCATACCATGTTAATTTTTACAGCCTGTTAAAATTTGTAGCCAGTAGCAACAAGTGTATCTGTCATTTATAGTAATTTGCATTGCAAGACCGTTATTCAGAACTACGGGCGTGCACGATATCTAACGAGCGAGCGAAGCGATCTTGTTATACGTGCGAGCACGCAAATTTCTGGTAACGGTTGAGCATTGTACAATGTTTTTTGTGCAACCGCACGCGAAATAAGCATTTCGCAGCCGCAATACAGGCCGCGAAATTGGATTTCGCGACCGTTGTTATGGTAACGGCCGCGAAATTAGGTAAACAATCACTTTAACACTTGAGAATTGCATGGTTTTGTTTATCAAATGTCAATCCCATAGCCACCTTGAAGGCTAACTTTCTATTTACAATGAAACTGTTTAAAATTAATAAAATTTGTAATTACATATTTTTTACGGCTGCACAATAGTTATTTGTATATCAAGGCCGCGAAATCACTCTTAAGCGTACCGAGAGATAAATTGTCGCCGAGGCCGCTTGCGGCCGAGGCAAGACAATCTCGAGGGCGCTAAAGGATTTCGCGGACAAGGTGTACACAGTATTTTTTGTGCAACCGTAAAAAATATGTAATTACAAATTTTATTAATTTTAAACAGTTTCATTGTAAATAGAAAGTTAGCTTTCAAGGTGGCTATGGGATTGACATTTGATAAACAAAACCAAGCAATTCTCAAGTGTCAAAGTGATTGTTTACCTAATTTCGCGGTCGCTACCATGACAACGGCCGCGAAATGAATTTCGCGGCCGTTACCATAACAACGGTTGGGAAATCCAATTTCGCGGCCTGTATGGCGGCTGCGAAATGCTTATTTCGCGTCCGGTTGCACAAAAAAAATATTGTGTACACCTTGTCCGCGAAATCCTTTAGCGCCCTCGAGATTGTCTTGAGGAAATTTCTCACGATTTGTGTAGGTTTATAATTTGTTTGCTGAAAGTGTTGACCGGTCCAACTAATATGAGTTTGGGCTTGTACATTAGCAACATTTTTAAGACTCGGTATTTTCATCTCTGGTGAAACTGTCTGTTAGCTGTCATTTAAACCAAAAATTTCCCATTGAAAAATTGACATGTGTTACTTACGTTGTATTATCGAGAATATAATTCTTGAGCCACGTGACATATTTTCCGCCAATCAACATGAAGATCTCCCTAGTTACATGTCTATCACAGCAAAGATAAAAACAAAAGAATTATCACCTTATTTATATTCGTTTCTTAATTTTGAATATAAAAATGTGCGATAATCGTTGGGTTGATATCAACAATGATGAGAATAATGCAATGGACCTTTCCAATTTAACGGCTATCTCTCTCTATCGCTGCAAATAGAAAGAAAATGGCGCGAACAACTGCCAATTGGGCTGTCAAACGAAACGACAAAAATATTGAAGTCATTAAAATACCTGTATTCTCAGCGAAAATTAGCATCGTTAGACATTTTAACTTCAATAAAAGCGTTTGTAACTTATTTCGATAAGATTTTTTAAAGTTATCTGAGATATTCTCACATTTTACGTCTAAATTTTTTAGAAACAAAAGTTCTTACTATGCGTAGATCCCCATTGCGCATATCTTCTATCTCTTTAAATTGAAAAGGTCCATTGTCAAATTAATCATGTTGTACTACAATATATTAAAAGTTAGCAGCGCACCCAATGTATCACAAAAATTCATTATATTCTCTCTTTAAATGTATCTAAGCTCGTGATATGATTAATAATCGAAGATATTGCTCGTGAAACCGAAGCAGCACATTTCACTCGATAATATCATCGATGATAATCATATCACTTGTTACATTAACTGACATTTAAGTTAACAGACAGTTTAACTAAAGATAAAAATACCGGACCTTAAGAGATATCGGCATATAATTAACGAATTATTAAATCTATAATGTAATTAAGAAAATATTCATATATGCTTTTGTATATACCGCAAATTTGTTGACTTATTTTATTGGTAAAGTACTTCAGTGATCTATGACATAATCTGTACCTATAATGTACATAATCTTTTCATTTAAATTTAAACAAATTATGAATTATATTACCGTTAATATTAACGCAGATGTAAAATTGCCGTGAATTTTATAATAATAGTTGATGTGAGTTAGTGTAAAATAATTGTAACTCAACAGCACATGTATTGGGCACACTGAGAACATACTTGTGCAAAATACGAATTCTTATTGTTATCATGCAGTTCTTCCATATTTCTCAACTACTAAATTGAAAACTATCATGTGGAAATATCTCTTATCATGTTCTCACTTGTTGTATTGATAGTAAGCTGTAAATTTGTAAAAAAATTCATTTTAGTTTTACAAACCAAGCCCTTGACAATACTGTAGGAATCCTAGTGTTGTGTTGTTTATTTACACGTTAAGAAACGGCCATAATAGTCAAGCTTTTTCTGTTTTAAAATTAAAATATCGAATGCGGTAAACATTATGAATAACGATTTAAAATGATAAAATAGTGCCTGATTGTGAAAATTTATTGCTACAATATAAGGTTTCAAATGTATTAAATGAAAAATTATCTAAATATGTGCTTTATTCGTGTTTGTTCATCAAAAAGCGAACTTATAATTGTGATAAACAATTTAATTTAATACGATTTGAAACTTGTATTTGTAGCAATATGTAGTACGTTTTATAGATGTTGAAATGCAATGTAATTAACGAAGACGTTGAGCATTTATTTTGTGTTTACCACTCGCAGTTCGCAATTCACTTATAATGACACAAAACAAAAGCTGTTCGCAATTTGGAAATAGACCTGTTCAATGTATATTGTTTCTTTCTAGCTAATCTGTGAATATTAAGTTAAATGGCGACTTTAATATCAACTGGACTCTCAAACGAGGTGTTGAAATATCACTAACATACTTGTATCCTCGAAAAACTTTGCATCATTAGACATATTAACTGTTAAAATAGTTATTTGTTTAACAAGGCTAAAAAGTTGCAGATTTACTGCCGTCGCGACCTTTCATGGACGAGGTGAAACCGAGTATTTGTATTTATTATGATTATTTTACGATTTTCCATCGATGTCATCAGGGTTGCTATGTATATACAAATTTGAATGATTTTAATGACAGTTACAAGGCAACAAAATCATACTCTCTCTGCCACCGGCAAAGAAAGTAGCACTTTGTTATTTAGTAACTGCCAATAAAATCATCTTTTTCATGCCAATCGGCGAAAATAGTATATTAAGTATTAAAATCGGTAATTCCTTAACGTTCGTGATGCTTATACTATTTTTTGCACGATCGACAAACAAAATTATAAAGAAAAATAAGATTTGAAAATTATTTTGACATATTAAAAAATTTTAGGTGTCATTTTTGAAGTAAGCTTTGATTTTTGTGTTTATTTATTTACCGTCTCGCCTCCTGAACGGTAAGTGAAGCACATCACTTACCGACGTGAGTCACATCACTTACCGTTCAGTAATTTGTAAACACCCTCGGTAAATATAAAAAATAATCTGATCGTGCAAAAAACTTATTTAGGCTGCTATTATACAGGTGGAGAATAAAATAAATAAAATAAAAAGTATTATTGATGGACCAAATTTATATTTGGATAATGAAAGAACAATTTATAGTTTTAAATAATGCAGTTTTAAACGAAACATTTTGAAGATTTTGGCCACCGTTCTGTATGTACTGATGAACCATTTCTGAAGCTCCTCTCTTCTCTCTATACGTTCCAACATTCGGGCGGTGTTTTTAAACTTCAGCCTTTAGATCCCATAGATCGTGCGAGTGCGCCTCTAATGGTATTTCACCTCGAATCGAGATGAACCGTCAGGGGAACATTGCCCTCACAACTTTAAAGCCATGTGATTGTTTTATGGGGAAAATTGACACATTAAAAAAAATCTTAAGTATTCCATGGAAAATTTAAGAAGAAAAACGCTGCCATCTGTCAACGGTAACTTTTGAATAGAAATATTTATGAAATGAGGACAATTTGATAGAAATTCAATACAAAATTATAAATTGTAAGAATGAATAAATATTTGATACAAGTTTAAAATATCTAACTGTTGGTATTTCACAAAGAGGGAGGTCAGTTCGGCTGTAGGGAAATAATGACAATCCTTACTTCTAACCGTTAATAGAAACCGATATCTTGACAGTAAAATAAACATACATCCCTACAAATAATATTCTAATAACCTACTTACGATATTTGGAATGGGAAAAATTATTTTTGTTTATCAGCAATACTTTTTTATTTTATTCGCGTACAATAAAGCAACCCGAATGTTGGAAAGTATAGAGAGAAGAGGGGAGCTTCAGAAATCGGTTACATTAGTACATAGAGAACGGTGGCCACCACCTTCAAGATGTCTTGTATAAAACTGCAAGATTTAAAACTTGTAATTATCATCTTGCATTATCCATTTTTGACATCTTTCAAAGTATAGTTTAGTTCATTTCTTTGACTTCTATAATCCCTGCAATTTCGACCACAATAGCGAAAACCGCATATGGTGAACTTATAACAATAGAAAATAGGTTTTAGTTACAAGCTTTTTCGGTTCATAATCGCTTACACGACGATTATATAAGAATTGACTTGGAAAATTTACAATTCGTACCGATTTTTTTAGGTATACTTACAAGAGCCGTACTTGTTAATATTGCAATATCAATAACACAATACAAAAATTCTCTATTATACTTTAAAGTAAATATATGAAAAACAATTTTATCACATGGAAAATTTTCAGCAAATAATGGAATACGGGCCTCGAGTAACAGCATCCAGTGAAATAATTTGTTAGAGGTCGTTCTTTCCAGGCATATTTATTAAGAAAATTTCCACAATGAGTACTACTCAGGTCAATTCTCTATTAGTCGTTGTGTAAGCGATTGTGAACCGAAAGAGCTTGTAAGTTAAACCTATTTTCTATTGCTATAAGTATAAGTTCACTATACGTGGTTTTCGCTATTGTATGTAACACGAGGGGGTCTTCTAAGATTATGACTATTACTACTAACTGGTGGACGCCTCGGATGGTTGGCGTCCATGACTTCATGAGAAGGAAGGACATATATACACTTTAACTTTACACTGATGAACACTAAGTTATTTACGGTTTACGGCAGGGAACTTACGGACATGGACACAACTTGGTGATTTTTTATTTACAATTAAACTAAACCTGACATGTTACATTCTGTAACCCAGCGGGCGGGCGTTTGCACGCGCCCCAAAATTAAAAAACACTACATATTTAAAACAAGAAACGTCTGCACAACTTGACGAACTAATCTCGACTTCTACATGTTTACTCCATGAGTAACTAAATTCGACTATCTAAAACAAAACGCTATCTTCAGAACAGGATTACCTCAGGGGTACGGGGTGCATAGGCTAGGGCATCCAAAGTCACGCACGTATACACAATAATTTCTAAATCTAATGATCAACAAATAAATGCCGTGACTATCATAATACGATAAGAATTTCTAAACTGAATTTTGACTTAAATAGATAAACAGAGTTAAAATATGGTTATTGAAACTAAAATTTAGAAAAGTTTATAAAAAGTTATTTATCTGTTATTGCGCTTACCCTCGTCTTATTACATGTAGTCGAAATTGCTGGAATTATAGAAGTCAAAGAAATGATCTTGAACTAAACTATACGTACGGCCGCTTTTATTTCATAGCCGCATTTACTTTACTGCTGCTATAGTTACTCGTTTATTTAAAAAGCAAATAAATTTAGTTGCCATTTAATTTTATATTGTGCATCTGTTTTAATTGAAAAGGTCTATTACTATTACTGTTCTGTTTACTTTCTATTTCTGAGCACACTACTCAACTGTTCTTACATATTAACCAAATTCCACCACGATATGAATAAAAATATCACTTTGGCAACGATTAATATAATAAAGCTGTAGTATCGCTTTAGCTCTTATGTATACTTCCCTCTCTGTACAGCGTTGTTACTTTTCGTAGACTGTTAATTTTTGTAGAGTAGTTGTGTATTGGGCACATGTATATTGGAACACATTGAGTAATAAATGTTTCATGATATTTGTAAACATGAAATAACAGTTGTCAATTTATACATTTTTGTTGCACAGGTTGGGCTCGATTTTCTGTAGAAACCAAAGTATTGGAAATCGGGTGCAACCTAAGCAATGTGTCACTGTTGTTAGGTGTCTAGCTTGAATTGGAATATCGATGTATTTCTAAGACATGAACCATACTGTAATTATCAATGTGCACTGTTTGTCATCGAAACAACACATACTTGCTAGTGTAATCTATTGACATTAAATCATTGAGCAACATTCTACCTATTATTTCATTGCTTAGGGCAACGATATTTAGCAGGTATTATGGCATTTGCGGGGAAATATCTTATTTTTAATTTATTTATATTGCGGCTGATATAAAATTAGGATTTAGAGCCGGGCGGTGGTTTCGAAACCAGTGGGTCGATTCTGATCACATCTGTAATTCTTACAGATCTGTAAGTTTGTAAATAATGAACAAAATCACAACGAAAACTGCACTCTTATGTACAATTTTATAGTAATCAACAAAAATAGATGCGTTTTTGTCAGGTTTTTACAGATTTACAGATCTGTAAGACTTACAGATGTGAACAGAATCGACCCATAAAGTAAACTTCAAATTATGTGCCCAAATTTTTTCATGTACCTAAAGGTACTCAGAGAAAAGGCGCCGCGGGCAATTTTTTTTTCATTCAAGGTCAAATGCCGTATAATTGAAAGTTACATTTTTTCAAGGGATGTGAAGCTGCATGTTTCCCCCTTTCACATACAAAAATAAATTGCCAGATCACAGAACATTTTAAAAAATCTGATGTGGCCAGTACATTACCTTCCGTCAGTTCTATGTATTTTGTATAAATGTCAGACAGAAATTTCCTTGAAAAGGATTATATTTCTTGTACATTACCCTAAGGCAGTTGTATGTATTTTATACAAATTCCAAACAGAAAGTTTCTAACAGAAGATCCTATATTTCCAGTAAAATTATAACATAAACATACTGTCAACTGCACTTGACACTGACACCTTTCAATCAGAATTTTCTATTTTCTTAATGTAGCAGCTGTTTCCAGAGTTATAGCAAAGCTGACTAATATACCTGATATTTAATGTCTTTATAATTTTTTAACTCTATGTCCATTTAATATGAAGTATAAAATGCATTCAAATTGTATAGAGAATAAATAATTCTTTAATATTTATAATAACATTAAATGTGAAAAATTGATATTTAACATAGTTTTTTCAAGAAAAACTGTTAAAATCTTCAAATGAGGGTACTTCCGGTTGACCAATTATAACCAAAATCTAATCAGCTCTTCACATGGCTGTAACGAAGAGGAATGCGAAAGAATTATAATTTTTGGAATTGTAGTATTAGAGTTATCGCATTAGAAAATTTTGTCACACACACATACATACACACACACACACACACACACACACACACACACACACACACACACATACAGACATCATCGTAAAAATAGTAAAATCGTATTCTAGGGACCCTAAAACGTCCTTATTCATCAAAAACTCACCACCGAATTTTTTGACCAAAGACAGTACCTTCTTTACCTAAAGGTGGCGGAAGGTAAAAAGGGAATATTTGTTGACTTACCTGAATAAACTGTCTACACTGTGAAAATTAAATATCACCTACCGCTCTTACCACCTTTAGTTAAAGTGACAGTCAGTGTTAACCAACGAGTATGTTGCAAAATTGTTCCTACCACTTTTGGTTAGACCTAACTGGAAGTTTAACCTTCAGTTTAATTCTTAACTAATGGTTAATAAACAGTCACTTTAAAAATTAATAATAGATGGCGTCTAAGGTTGAATATAACTAAAACTATTATAATTACCCCTTAACCTTAAAATTAATTTTAACAAAAACTAAATACGTATTTCGAGAACTATGTTCTCATCATCAGGAGTTAAATAGAGTAGTCAAGATTACTCAACATGTCAACCATGCCAGAGGTCCTAACAACTCTGAAAAACAAGGGAGAGAACTGGGATTATACAGGATGTCCCATAACTTCAGGTACATATTAGAAGGGCATATAGTTCTTAATGTCCTGATTACGGAACAAAAAGAATTTTTTAAAAATTCAAAAATTAGTTTTTGAGGTTTTTGAAAGAAACAGTTTTGGGACACTGGTTGAATAGGTTGTGTGTTTTTTTCATTACATACACATCTCCCAAACTTAATTGGTGTGACAAAGCTTTACGTAATTGCATAAATTAATTTCATTGTTAAATTATTTTATGTAATAGTTATAACTAATTTCACTATTCCAAATATTATAGTATCCAGGGGTACAAAAAATGTTCTTCTTAAGTGAACTACCCTTAATTATAGGAAATTTGAAAAAAATTCTTTTTGTTCCGTAATCGTCCTGATTATTCTAATATGTACCTGAAGTTATGGGACATTCTGTAGGGACTTGAGTCACAGGTGAATGATTACATATAAACGAAGATAAATTTCGTCCAATAATAATCAATAGTCATTAAATTTTAAATAGTCCAATAAAATTTAACTTTGAATTAAATCGAAAAGTTTTGAGTTTGGTATGGGATCTAGATCTACGTTCATGAAATTATTTTTGTATTATTTTTTATTAAACTCTCGTATGCATCTAAATATCTATCATTATTAATATGTTTTAAAAGTTTAATATTAGAATTATTAACTTTGTGATTATTAATGAACATATGTTGAGCTACGCCAGATTTTTCTGGATTACCGCTTTTTAGATGATAATGTTCTTTAAATCGAGTTTCCATTTGTCTTTTTGTTTGAGTGATGTACAGTCACTTTAACTATTTATAAGTGGTAAGATCGGGTCTTAGACATTTCTTTTAATTATACATGATTATAGAAATTTCATTTTGCAAAAAATTTTAATTATAAATTTGTAGTATCTAGAAACAAAAGCTTTCTTTATAAAATTGATTTTACAGATTATTGAAATTCGATATTTAGGTCATGATTATTTATTTTATCGTTTCATATCTAAAACTTTCTGTTTAATTCAATAGTAAAATAAAAAATATATCATTCCATTTAAAATAATTAACTTAGGGGCTATTTCCGGTTAAACCGGAAGGGCCACACCTTTGAAAATATTTTATTTAAAATGGGCGTATCGGAAAACCCCTAGATACCAAATTTTATTAAATGATATTAAAAGTTTTTAAAATAAATAGTGTCAATATTGCGCAAGACCTTTCAGGTAAAAGACGGAACATGGGACCGCTTCAAACTCATTTGCAATGTTTTTATCGAAGTGATAACATTGAAGTGACAATGTTCTGTGTTTTTAGGTACGAGTTTATGTTTTTGTTGTGAAAATAAAATAAACAATTAATATTTTCTACTTTTGAGGCGTGTAATTTTCCAATGCACACCTGGATGAAGGAAAACAAATCCTGGACGCCCCAGAACTTCATGAACTGGAGCCTAATCTGGAAGTTTCAAATGGATTTCATTGGTGAGTAAAATAAATTTTCACTCTTAATTATTTAGTTAATAATATATAAATTATTTAATTAATTATTACATCAGTCATCTTGAACTTCATTGTTAATTAAAACAAGTTACTCAGAGTATATAAATCATGTTGTACTTGACTGATTCATGTTTAAATATCTAGATAATAGTTATTTTGTAATAACTCAAGTTTCGTGCAGCCAAGTGCAATCAAATTTATAATTAACAAATTCTGTACAATACCTTTCACATTGCTTTATTGTTTCATAGTATTTTTAAGTATTTGAACTGAAATTATTATTTCATTGCACATTACAAAAAAATGAAATTAACATGACTGATGTACTTATAAGGATATAATTAGGCATTACCTGAAGTGACTGTTCTATATTTTTTTAATGATTTTAAATATTGTAAGCAACATAAATTTCGTAAATGCAAATAATGGTATCACATGGAAAGTTGTGAAAGATGCAAATCTTGTCTCATCATTGGTTAGCAAAGATATAAGAGACCCGACACAAATCAGTTGATCCACTTATAAAAAATCATTTATCATAATTTACTTAACAAAATTTGTAATAAGATTTTAGCTAATATAATGTAATTTTAAATTAAATTTTTAGCTTAAGATTAAAAATTTAATGGTATCCGTAACACAAATCGACATATTAATTTCATATTATTCATCAATATTGGGAAACATCGCTTTTTATTGCAAAAGGCGCTTTCTTTTTAGGGGGAAAATAAACTGATCTTATCTCGTACTGAACTGAACTGAACTACTCCTAAAAAGAACAGTACGTTTAAAAAAAAATAAGAAGTAGAAGATAAAAACATTATAGCATTATATTTATAATATAAAAATATGCTGAATTTGCTTGTGGTTATAGTCTGTTGTATATGTGATTTGATTTTGACATATTAAATTCGTTTCAAACTAATTAATTTCTTCTATTCATGTCATTTTAATACCAAATACTTACAAAAAAGACAAAATACATAGAAATCAGTTATACTGACGTGACATTGACATTCGAGATCAGTTCAGGATCTATATGATTCTGTTTCAAAGGTGGTGCTTCGCGGGGGCGGGGACGAAGAAAATGGATAGTACAAGATCATTTATTCCTTTTTAAAAAGAACAATTTAGGGTAGATGTGTGCTACTCGGAGTTGATCTTCTTGATAAAAAGAAAGCGGTTAAATTACTACTGATTTTTTCCGATCTTTTATTTATTAAAAAAGTCTGATGTAGCCAGCACATTACCTTCCGTCAGTTCTATGTATGTATTTTGTACAAATTCCACACAAAAAGTTTTTTTTTGCAAATGATTCCATTTTTCCAGTACATTACCTTCAATCAGTTCTATGTATTTTGTACAAATTCCATACAGAAAGTTTCTTGTAAGATTCTATATATTTCCCGTAGAATTATAACTCAAACATATTATGTAAATTGCACTTTGACACTGACATTTGTCAATCAGAATTTTCTTAATGTAGTAGATGTTTCCATGTTTATAGCACAGCTGGCTGCTTTGTGAAATTTAATTTCTTTATAATTTTTTAACTCTGTATCCATTGAATATGCAGTATAAAATGTAATCAAATCGTGTAGAGAATAAAATATTCTTAAATATTTATAATAATATTAAATGTGAAAAAGTGATATTTAACAGCATTTTTTCAAGAAAAACTGATAAAATCTTCAAATTAGGGTACTTCTGGTCGACCAATTATAACCAAAATCTAATCAACACACACACACACATACACACACATACATACATACATACATACATACATACATACATACATACATACATACATACATACATCCATCCATCCATACAGACATCATCGTAAAAATAGTAAAATCGTATTCTAGGGATCCTAAAACGTGCTTATTCATTAAAAACTCAAATCATCGAATTTTTTGAGCAAAAACAATAACTTCTTTACCTAAAGGTAACGGAAGGTAAAAAAAAGGTGATGCTCTTTTTACCACTCACAGCTTAAGTCGTAACTATAGTGACGTGGTTGAAATTAATTACAACAAGTGACCTGGGGTCTTTCAGGATCCCATTTATTTGACCTTTGGAAATCATTGGTTTTTTTAAATGAAAATTTTGGTGAGGTCTCGAATAACACCACTTTAGGGTTAATAATCATATTTTAACAAATCTTTAATGAAACAATACATTATGTAGAACAACATATTTTGGAAAGTTATTTAGTTAGATATATTTAGAACATTTCATTTTGAATATAAAATCCTCGATCTTTACACAACTTCCTATAGGACAATTCTCGAACTAGCTTTTCAAGATTGTTTATTACTTATTTAATTTCTAATATAATTAATCCGTTTTTAAATCTATAAAAATTACAGGTGTTACATTCTTTTCATTCTTGTAATTTCTAATAATTTTCCAATAGCTAATTAGCTAATTTATATATTTGTTTAAAAATATAATAGAAAATTTATTCATTATGAGTCAAGTGTATTTGAATTAGTTTCTACTGCCAACATTAATAAATTATAATTTTTTGTTAATCTCCAGACATAATTTATATAATATAACATCGTTTCAATTCATTTCTTCCGGTTGCATAATAGAAATAGAAGTATAAAAACAGTTGTAGATAGTTTACTGTAGCTATTTTACATATTTTAATACTCCTACCTACATATTTGGTGAAAAAAAAAATCAATCTATTAATCAAACAGAATATCTTCAGTTTTCATGACAATTTGGCAAACATTTCTTTTGCGCAGAATATCCATTTATTTTCTATTATCCGGAACAGGAAAAATCGAAGAAATTTAATTGGTGATATTAATCAAATCAGTGGTGCCATGGAATAATAAACAGTATATACATTTCAGAAGAGATATGATATTAATAAAACAAATTTTAATTAATTACTAACGTCAAACACAAAAATTTCTTTGATTTTCCTGTTCCGGATAAAAGAAAATTAGTAATTAAAGGTATCAGGTGTAGAATATTTTTCCCTTAAAAAAAACGAAGTAAAATTAAAACTTGACTCTATCGCTTCCAGCAATAAAACTATAAATACCATAATCATGACTTACTTACATTATAGCATTAGACGCCAGCGGGCCATTATTTACTCCGCTCTGTTGAAATACGCTATCGGTCCGAGTTCTGAGTGCTCTAAAATATTATTTTACTGTTCCTTTAACATAAGTGCTATTTTGGAATGTCTCTTTGTCATAATTACCATAACAAAAAATAAAATGTACACTTTATACTTAATAAATAGCGATTAAGGTAAAAAAAACAATTTTTACCTCCCGCTACCCTTGGTAAGGGAGGTATGGGGATCGTGCTAAAAATCGCATGTCGAGATTTTAATAAATGACAACGTTTTAAGGTCCCTAGAATCCGATTTTAACATTTTCACGATAATGTTTGTGTGTATGTCTGTGTGGATCCTTTACTCTAACTCAAATACTATCATTCAGAAAATTTTGAAACCTTATATTTCTACCTTATTCTAATATGGGAAGAGACCATTAGATTTTGGTATCAGATAACCAGAAATGGCACTTTATTTGAAGCTCAAAATAGATTTTCTTCGAAAAATACTTTCAAATGTTACTTTGTGTTATTGTAAAAATTAAAGATTATTAAATTTTCTACAGATATGTATAAATACTTTTTCTGTATATTTTATGGATAAATTTATAAAATATCTATAATTATAATCCCGGAGCCTACGCTTTAAACAAGCAAAACTCCTTGGTTACACAGTTCATATCACAAATGTATGTAACTAACAGATAAATGTCACTATCAAGGAACTAATCATTCCAAATTATTAATAGTAACGTTTTAAAAAGAAAATAGTAAATAGAACCCTAGTTATATAGAATGGATCTTAATACATTTTCCGCAATAACTAAATATGTAAGCAATGTTTATTTAAATTAATAAAAATTACATAGCGGGAGGTTTGGTGTTGGCCACATCAGATTTTTTAATAATTACATTGCGAGGTATTTGAGGTTTGTTGTCAGTGTTATTGTGACGTCACATTAGTGCTACCTTTCTCTCGCTGCTTACTATAGAGCTTGTGCAAGAGAAAGATATCGCAATAGGTGTCGCCGTGACATCATGTTTACATTTTATAAATAAAATGCAGTCAAAATAAAAACAATTAAGACTTTTTAATAAAACGAATTGCTTCAAAATTAAAAGAACTTTCATTTAAAATAATAAAAAATCAGAGTGCAGGACCCCAAACAGTGCTAGTCAACTGCTCATCACCCTTAATCACTTGTTCATATTAACGGTCAATGTGTTTTAAATTTATTGTCACATACCCTTTTACCATAAGGTATAGGGTGTACAAATATTATTAATCGTGTACGAATTTCATCCATTACTTCTTATTTCTTGCAGTGGCTCCGATAGACCATTTCTGAGGGGGCTTGCGCCCTCCCTGTTTAATTTTGCGCCCCCTTTTCGTGTTTTTATTTAAATAAATTATTAAAAATCAATATGATTTTTTTACTATTTTATTTATCTGCAATAAGCAGCGAGACGATTATGTACCTACGACTTTAGCCGAAGAAGAAAGGTTACCGCTGCTCTAAAATATGAAGCGAAAATTCAAATAAATTGTTCCTATATTAGAACTATTAACGCATTAAAAAATTTAACACACGACAAGCATCCTTCTGATACTAACCTGCATTTTAAAATAAAAATTATTGAAATCTATTAATACTGGACTTTTCCCGTTTTGCCATTAAAATCAAAGTCAAATAATAAATTTCAATAATATTTTTTTTTAATTCAGGTTAATATCGGAAGTATGCGTGTCGTGTGTTGAGTTTTTTAAAATGTTAATAGTTCGAAACAATTATTTGAATTTTCGCTTCATATTTTTGTACAGGGGTAACCTTTACTCTTAAGAAAGGTACTATAAGAAACCAAAATGTTGCACCATTCAGGCTATAAAAGAGACGAAATTATTTAAGGCTATCCCATTGCAAGGACACAATGAAGCAAAAAATTCAACAAATAAGGCCAATTTTATAGACTCTAGTTATTAAAAAATTTGATCCTTTTCTCCAGAATTACAATATACCTCAAAATGCACATTATTGTTCACTACGTCACAAAATCATGTTATAGATAGTAGTGCAAAAAGTGTAATACGCAAAATAACTCCGGAAACTAATAATAGTAATTATTTTGCAATAATAGTAGATGATCCTCGGGACATCACTGCAGAAGAACAGATAAGTATTTGTGTTCGCTTCATTACATCTGAAAATCTTCCAAAAGAAATATTTTTATGTTTTAAACATGAAAAAATTTAAATGCAGAAATTATTTCGTTCTAAAGGTGCGCCCTGTTGCGCCCTCCCTGTTAAAAGTACCTAGTGACGCCCCTGATTTCTTGCCATCTTCCTAGCGTCTTCAATTGTCTTTTTCTTCTCCAAGATCTTCAGTATTACGATATTACCTTATCCCAGTTGTCTTTCGATATTCCTTGGTGTCTTTTTTCTACAACATTCGTCAACCATACCTGTCTCACTGGTCACCGGTATACTCGTATCTTCGTTCATTCTGATCACTTGGTTCCACGGTCCCATCAAGCCTATAATTGTTATAGTTGTCTCTCCTCGATGAAGTCCATAATACAGCATTACATTTGTAGTTGTTCTCTAATCATTTCATTTCTGATTCTATATCGTAGTATTTACCCTTAAAATCTTATTGTTATTTTCCAATAAATTTTATATTCATCTTGTGTGTTAAACGATAAACGAGCTTATTAACCATTGTTTCAATTGCTTTTAGGAAATGCAGGAAATTTCTTTTTAATGGAACATTTAGCACGTTTAAATATTCATTACAACTGATTTATTCTTGTACTTAGACAATAGCAAAAGATATCTAATTTTCTTTGTTTTTCTGGACTAATACATTCCTTTTAAAGAAAGTATTAACAATGCAGATTTTAGTGAAATCTGATACCATTTAGATTGATAGCATTACAGAGAAATCATTGATTATGATGTATTAAATTTGTCATAGGTAGTAACACATAAATTTATTTTATTAACAGGAAAGAAAACATTAATGTTACCACATACATAACTGTCAGTTGACTGTAATTGTTACAGATTAGATTGATTATAATAGCTTCTCATTAAATTGCAAAATTTTATGCAGTATATCAATATTATTTATTTTTTATATGGTTAAAAATTTCTACTAAATTTATTCGCCTACTTCAAATATAGATTTAAAACTTTAAAAAACTGCGGGCCAAATGACTGGCGAATAGTTCGATCGACATTTTAAGGGTCATCTTCGAGCCTTGTCACAGCTGATACAACAATTTTTCAAAAAAACGGCTGGAATAATCGATAGGACCGGATTTCAAATAAATCGATTTCCACAGCATGTACAAAATATCAGCTTTGTATCTCAAACGGTTTATAAGTTATGAATTTTTTGCTCCACTGGTTTACTTAACAACGTACCCTAGTTACAAATATATGTATATTTGTGCTATAGGTACACATAACCTTATAGGTGAAATATATCAAAAAATGACAATAGTTTAGATATTTTGTTCAACATTTTTGAAGCCACTGGTGTACTTAATAAACTACTTAAGTACTATTATAGTATGACTAGCGAATGAAAGTTGACGTATAGATTATTTAATATATGTGATTTCTTCTGAAAACATTTCCCTATATTTGATTTGAAAGGAATCTGACCCTTATGTATTCCATTACAGAATACACACCCCTGTTTTGATATTCAGTTACCCTAGTCGGCCATCTATTTTTAGCCAGACATAGTAATGTATTTCTGTGCTTTCCTAGTCCAGTATTTAAATGGGTTCATGCAAAAATTTCATAGCTGAATATTTCGTACAATTCTATTCTTTAGGGTTTCAAAAGAAACCACATCTATAAAATAATTTAAACGTCAACTTTCATTCATATCAAATTACATTATATCTCAAATGGTAAACAAAATAACTCCATACTGTATATTTTGCCCAACATTTTTAGAACCATTGGTTTGCTCCATAATTCACCCTAATTGTGAAAATATACTAGGTACATATATTAAATTACAACCCTATATGTCAAATGGTTTAAAAGTGATAACTTTTTATATTTTTGGTCCCACATTTTTTATGCCACTGGTATGTCATTAATCAATTAATTACTGAATTAATGTCTTAAGTATTAATGATATCCATACCAAATTACATCCTTCAAACTGAAGTAATACCACTTAAACTTTACTCCAACAATTTTGGTACCCCTGGTGTAATTAATTATTTGGTCTATTTATTAATCGATGACCAAAAATCCCAAAAGTCTCATATCCAAATTACATCCCGATACTTCAAACCGTTTCCGAGTTATAAATTTTTAAATTTGGACTAAAATTCATTCCCTATAATTAAAAAGCTACGCTCTATACCTGACAACACGGGGGATTCCCCTCGTCACCAAGGGGAACCCCCGAAATCGCCAGTTATTTCTAATGGAAAATTGTTAAAATTTCTTTACAAATGTTACAAATTTAAGGGTGCATAACTTTTGAACCAATAGTTAAAATATTATGAAAATTGGTGCACATACTAATTAAAGGGTAGTGAGTTCAATGCTGCTCACAGACTTTATGAATCTCAATGGGGTTCGGGGTTACAACCCCAAAAAGGGGATGGGATCCCTTAAAAATATGTTTATCTTTATTGCTTCATAGCAAAAATGGATCCCTCATAGATTTGACTGAATCTTGGTGCATATATGTAAAAAAGTCCGTAGAATCAAAATACGTATAGTACAAAATTGTCCAACCCCTAATTTAGGGTTTATGAACCTGAGAAGACAAATACCCCTTATAAAATTAATTTAAAAATATTTAATATCAGCTCAATTTCAAATAATCCTTTTACAAAATCTGTATCAAGCTTCAGAAAAATTTGAAACTCGGTGCACATATGTAAAAATGTCTGAGCATTTCGAATCTGAACATGAAATTTTTTTCCCACTACCCATTTTTGGGTTAAGCACCCCTAAACATCAAACAAAGAATTTCAACAACTAAGTAATCAGTAGCATCTTGTCCGACATGTTTTATGTAAAGATTAATTACTTCAAAAAATTTACTTAAACATTCATTAATAAATATAAACATATTAATTTTTTGTAAGTGTAAGTCTATATTTAAATCTAGATGAAAGAAATTTGTAGAAAATTTTCACTATTTGCGTAGTCGAACTATAATGGGTTTGGGCTCGTAAATTATATTTTTAAAAGGTTTATCGTCAAAATTATTTCACATGAGAAAAATATTATCTAAGCCGGATACACATAAAATAAAATTAATGTTTATATTCTAAAATCATCCATTCTTGTCTCATAAAATAAAATCAATTTTATTATCTATATCTATTCCGAAATGTTTTGACATTTACTGTCTCTATCTACCAAGTCTGAAATAACTTAAGCGTAGGCATTTTGTAGTCTTGGCTCCAGGTTCTTGAACTTGATCTGATGAATTATGATAAAGCTTATTTTGTAACTTTCTCCGGTAACTTTTTATGAAATGTAAAATCGATCATTTCGATTGTTATGCTGCTGAAACCGCAAGTAATAGGAATATTGTTAAATAAAATACAATTAAAAAGGAAGAGAAATTAAACATTATTGTAATTGTTAACAAAAAAGAAATAGCTTTGAAACATATGGTGATTCTTCAATAAATGAGATATGAATTTGTATTATTATTTATTTCGGTTCATTTAAAATAATAAGAATATTTTCTAAATACCAAAATATACAGGCTGTATCTGAATTGTTTGGCTAAACTTGAAGGGATGATAATGCAGCTAAAAGTAATACAAAAAGTCTAAATCTACAAAGTCAAATTCTCAACTGTTTCCGAGGTCTTCTCATACGTGTTTTTAATTTTCTAAAAATTCCTTAAAATATGACAATCAGCTGATTTTTTGGCAGATTTTTTTTACTTCCTTGTACATAGTAAAGGAAATATTGTAATCGCGAAAAATTTCGGTTTTTGGATTTCAACGGAAATATCCATTTTGACCATCCCTGAATACATTTTGACTGATTTCGTCGTACGTCTGTACATACGTATCTCGCATAACTCAAAAACGGTAAGCCGTAGAAAGTTGAAATTTTGTATTTAGGACTGCTATAACATCTAGTTGTGCACCTCCCCTTTGGTCATTACATAATTTCCAGAAATGGTACTTTATTTGAAGCCTATAATAGATTTTAATGAAAAACTATTTTAAAATATAATCCAAATCTTTTCAAATCTGGTATATAATACTTTTATGTCAATTGGAATAACATAGTAGATTTTGGTTATAAAACAGGCTAACCGGAAGTGATATACTACCTGAAGTTGTTAATAGTTTTTCTTGAATAAAATGGTTTCATTTTGATTTTAGAAATAAATGCTTCAAATAAGAGTTTTAGAGAATTAAATTCTGCGTCTAGCACATCAAGTATTATTAAATTAGCCCTTTGTATAAGCGAGGTACCTATGTAAATTTAAAACTTATATACTTTTTGGTTTTTGTAATGAAGCTTGCTATGTGTTAGGACAAAAAATGACAAAAAAATAGATGTTAATGTCAAATTACGTCAAACACGTGCAATTTTATAATTGGGTCTATACTTCATCTTCATATTGGTCTTGCGTACAAGGAAGTCGTGTGGTGTCCACATCAGATTTTTTAGTATTAAACTTTGTGGATTGATAGCCGGTTTTTCCATCTCTGGATAAAGTGTCAGTTAATTTAACTGCCAGTTACAATGAAAATATCGCAAAAATATTAGAGCGAGAATTGACAAAATTATACACATATTAATTATATGATGATGCGATATTTTCCTTTTATCTGGTAGTTAGCTACGAAGACTTTTTGACTTAGTTTTAGCTGTTTTATCATTCCTTAAAGTTTGGTGAATAAATTCTAGTATAACCTGTATAATCTGTAGTTTACCAATAGTAGTAACTCGCCTCTGTTGAACTCGTTATCGTGTCAACTAAATTTATAATTATGAAAAAAAAAAACAATAATGGAAAAAAATAGATAATGTGTAATTTGAGATTTATGACAAATGAGTTTGTATCGCTTTTTGCTTAACAATTTACGAGTTATGAATGACCAGTAAAATTGCAAATTCCAAAGAAAGTCGTGGCCTTTAGCATTTACTATACGTATAAGACAACAAGACAAGTCTTATTATTTTGCAATATCTGTTCTCATTTTGTTCTTTTTGTTATACGCCTCATACATAACAGAACTTTTACATACTGATCTTAAAAATAAAAATGCTCTCTTACATTTACGTGAGTGAATGTTCATAATAGCGAAATAATTCCTCTGCAGTCCTATATGCAACTGATACACTTCGCTGAATTTTATTTACTCTGATTATATGTGAGATTTACATTTTCCGCTACTAAATGTTCATTGAATAATATATTAAGTCATAAAATTTAAGACTAAACTTGTTTTTTAGAAGGAAGTGATTTTTATATTGTTTGAAACTTTTTAAATTTTGCAATACGTTAGAAAAATTGTTAAAAAGAGTATTATTTGTTAAAAAAATTCTGTTATAAATTATTATTAAAATATTTTTGCTTACTTTCATTCATAATTGGGTACGTGCATGCAAAAGTTAGCATAAAAACAATACATGATTTTATTCTCATGATTTTTGTAGGTCAGTAAGGTACAACATGATTAATTATTAATAAATTATAGGTATACTTTGATATTGATATACAAGGTGTAGCAACTCAAATAAATTATTATTCAAATAAAATACTATAAGACAATCTAGATAGTTAGAAGACCAAGCTGGGAGTATTTTACGAAAAAATATACTCTATGATATCTCAGATACTTTTAAATATCTTAAATACTTTATCTTAGATACTTCCTATTTTATAGGTAATGTATCTTTATTTTAAATACTATTAAAAACTATTTGTATCTTTTATCTTAAAAATGTATGCTAGATACTTCTAAAATGTTTAAGATACTTTATTTATTTTAGATACTTTTAATGTACTTAGATACTTGGGAATATTATCTAAATGCAATCAAAGTATTTAAAACTATCTGAAATATTTTAAAAGTATTTAAGATATTTGAAGAGTATCTAAGATATTTCAGAAGTATAAAGTAGATATCTCAGATAGGTACTTTTAAAATATATTTGGGTCTTAAAAATTTGCAATTTAAGTATCTTGATATTTAAGCATCTTTAACAAAACTTATGTATTTTACAAAAGTATCGAAGATACTTTTTCGAAGTATGTATCCCAGCTCTGCAAGGGGGACATCCGAATAGAAAAGATAATATTTTTTAAACCAGTGAACGAAAAACAATTGAGCTTAAATTAAAACGAAACAAATATTTGTTAATAATTTTATAAATAGTGTTCTATTTAATTTCCATCCTAAATAATTTAAAATGATAAATAGCAGTTTTGTTTTTAAAATTTTAACTGCTAGTTAAATAAACAAAACTGAAACAAAATGAACTGTCAAATAATGAGAAATTTATCATTGCTCTCAATAATCTGATTTAGGCCCTGTGCTTTCATCACTGGTTAACCGTCTGTTAACTGTCAATCAAAATGAAAAATATAGCATCGATATTATAGTATAAGTTGTAAAAATTACATTTTTTTAACTGACAGTTAACAAACCGTTTGACGAGAGATAAAAATACATTTGCACCATTGACACTTAAATTTTAAACTTGGTTTTATTCAGTTAGGGCCACTTTTACAATCATTAGATAAACCTTGTATAACGCTATACCAGGTATAAAAATTGAAAACTGAATTTTACAAACCTCGGAAAAACCACAGACAGAATAAACACCAGTATTTCTTATCCCATGGAAATCGGTCGTATAAACCTCGGATAACTTTATTCCTTGTTCTTATGGATACCACGTAAACACAAACGATATGTTGTTATTCATACTTTTGACAGATGTAAATCAAGTATTTCATCATCACTGTCAAAATCAAAAATATCATTTAAATCGTCTAACATCGTGAAAAATGCAAATTAGAAAATAGAAATAATAACAATATTAAAGAAAAATAGTCTAACAAGAAGATAATTTTATTGTGTCAGTACCAACCTAAAGTGATTTAACGTAATTCTTGGTATAACTATCTGATAGATAAAAATGCATTGTAAAAGACAGTCTTGTTTATCGAAGGTATAATTACTAGGGTAAAGTTATACCTCCGATAGCTATACCATAGTTTATCCATCAATTGTAAAAGTGGGCCTTAGTCAAATAAATTGATGTTAATTCCTATTCCTATTGCATATTTTGTTAATTTCAGTGGCAAACTAAATAAAACCGAAATTAGTGTTAGTGGTGCAACTGGGCATTATAGATAAATTTTAACTTTTACTTCTGTCAAAATTTCGATATGCACTTTTTTGTAGTTCATATTTTAACTGGCCATTAAACTTGTATATTTATCTGGAAGTTAAAGTTTTAATTGGAGATTGTATGATTGACTATTCGTGGTATAATTATTTGAGAAAAAATACATAAACCACTGCCACTAGATATACGCGAAAAGATAATGGGTCGAATTCAGCACTCTTCTTTAACTCAAGAAGCTTATCTAAAAATAACAAAATAAAGAGAGACATGCATCGATTCATTAATAAGAAATAGATGCAAGTTGTTTCTATAGTTACTAGAGACGATCACTACATTAGTGAAGAGTGCTGAATTCGGCCCAATGTAGTTTATAGATAAACTTTTACATATTTTTGGGATACTGTGTCAGCCGTCTTAAATACCGGTAAAGATCCGTGGAACGAACAAATTACTTTGTATCCTCATTCTTAAATCTTGTGTACCTACGTGCTCTAGTACGTACAGATTGTCATAGCATTAATTTATCGTTATCTATTTGTAACTATCTTGCTTCTTGGGCGTATCAACCAAGAGCATTTCATTCCCCCTTTCTTGGGGAAGTGGGTTACCCCAAGCGAGTTTATAAGAACGGTTCCCCCAGATTAATGGCTCAGTGTAGTTTCTGCAGTGATCTCGTTTTCCTAGTGCACCACTTTCACACAAGGTACAGACAATTTTTTTATTTTCTTGAGAAGAAATACAGGTTATTATAAGTGGGAAATTTTATTAAGCAGACGATCGTTTCAAATTTTATGATGAGCAGAATTCGCAATTTTGAATTTAAATTATAACCTAGGTATATTGTTTTGATAATTTGGCAGATCTTTAACAA
The DNA here is from genome assembly GCA_963082715.1 of Harpalus rubripes. NCBI lineage: Eukaryota > Metazoa > Arthropoda > Insecta > Coleoptera > Carabidae > Harpalus > Harpalus rubripes. Next base: position 58,568,871 of record OY720457.1, on the reverse strand, counting down.
ACATTTATAAAAGATGAAAGTATGTTTCATTGAATATTTATAAATATGAGAAAAAGTTTTGCAAATTTTATTTGTTTTGTTTTATTCATAAATTTTATTTTAAAGTTTTATTACCTTCCGTCACCTTTAGGTAAGGAAGGTATTGTCTTTGGTCAAAAAAATCGGTGGTGAGTTTTTAATGAATAAGCACGTTTTAAGGTCCCTAGAATACGATTTTACTATTTTTGCGATGTGTGTGTGTGTGTGTGTGTGTATGTGTGTGTGTGTGTGTGTGTGTGTGTGTGTGTGTGTGTGTGTGTGTGCGCGCGCGTGTGTGTGTATGTGTGTGTTTGTTTGTGTGTGTGTGTCGGTGTGTGTGTGTGTGTGTGTGTGTGTGTGTGTGTGTGTGTGTGTGTGCGCGCGCGTGTGTGTGTATGTGTGTGTTTGTTTGTGTGTGTGTGTCGGTGTGTGTGTGTGTGTGTGTGTGTGTGTGTGTGTGTGTGTGTATGTGTGTGTCAGTGTGTGTGTGTGTAACAAAATTTTCGTCTACGATAACTCTAATACTACAATTTCAAAAATTATAATTTTTTCGTATTCTTCTTCGTTACATCCATATGAAGAGCTGATTAGATTTTGGTTACAATTTTTTCACATTTAATGTTATTATAAATATTAAAGAATATTTTATTCTCTATACGAATTGACTGCATTTTATACTTAATATTAAATGGATATAGAGTTAAAAAATTATAAAGAAATTAAATTTCATAAAGTAGCCATAGATATGAAAACAGCTACTATATTAAGAAAATTCTGATTGAAAGATGTCAGTGTCAAGTGAAATCGTGTGTTTGTCTTGTAATTTTACTGGAAATATAGGATCTTTTGATATAAATGTATGGAATTTGCATAAAATACGTGCAACTGCCGGAAGGTAAAGAACAAGAAGTAGAATCTTTAGCAATAAACTGTGTATGAAATTTGTACAAAATACATAGAACTGACGGAAGGTAATGTGCTGGCCACATCAGATTTTTTTTTTAATTGATGTGACAACTCCCTAATAATTTTTATGATACTTTGGTGATAAATAGGCCGTAATTCACACCTTACCTCCAATCCCACAAGTATGTGCTTCACCATATAATATTGTGGAATAAAATGACAATTTAAGGCTATTTTCAAAATCAGGCTCACATAAAACTTTAATTAAAATTACTTTAAGACTTTATCTTTATTTTAAAGTAATGCTACAGTGCTAAAGTTATATTATAAAAACGGCCACAACTTTAATTTTAATTAAAAGTGTTACAGTGAAAATCAAGTAAGCTTACAGTGAGACATCTGGCGGGTGCCAACTTCGTAAACCTGATTATTTATGAATAATTGTCACTCTTTAATATTTTACACTGTGTTAATTGTAAGAATTTATTTTTTTCGGTCCAGTGCCTTCTTCATAAATTAAGTAATATTTCACGGTTCAAAACAAATTTTAGTCACAGTTCCTGATTAAACTATTATTATAAAACGATTTATTAAATTTGTCGTGCAGTACAATTGCAACACTGAAATAAATCGAAAGGAAATTCATATCTGTCGCAATGTTCATTATAATTATTAAACAAAATTATCTATCAAGAGAGGAAACGTTAAAAAACTAAGTAGGTTTATTCGTCCATTACACAATTTATAAGTTTACTCTAAAAGTATAATTACGAATTTAAAAGTAGTACTGCCCATTTTTAGTAAAATACGCCTATAGAAAAGTAAGGAAGTAAGTGATAGTTCAGTTTAATAGAAGAAAGTGCCATATGTTGTCATAACTGCAGTTTTGTTTTTCTTTGAACAGAAGCAAATACGAGAGAAATTCTGCTAAATTTAATTGAAATACTTTCGGTTTCTTACCAAGCAGCAAAGTAAAATTCATGCACTAATAAGCTCGTTTAGTTTATTTTTCATTCCAACTCTTTAAATTTTTTACTGCTTGAATGCACAAAATATCTATAATATAACACTGTGCGCACTTACAATTAGTGAAATAATGCAGAAAATTTAATTTCCATGCTTCGGAAAATGTGCAATTGTTTGAATAATTTGATTTAAACAGAAAAATTCCAATTAATGTTGCATCAATGGCTCATTTGACAAGAACAAAAAACTGATTAAAAATTATAAACTCTTAATGAGAATTAAAAATTATAATATAGAATTGTTAGCCCAAATAAATAGTTAAAAAAATGGCGTTGTAAACTGTGAATCCCTTGGCATGGTTGTAGTCAAATATTTGCAAATTAAAATACCATGCACCATCAAATATTTTAGGACTTATTGTTATAGCATCTAACTATAGTCATTTTCAGGAATATTATTTGCATAGACGTTTAGGTTTGAGGGCGATACATTTAGTTTAATAAGCTCTGGTATTTTCATCTCTGGTTAAACAGTCTGTTAACTGTCAGTTAAAATTGTGGTTAAAACGAAAAATATAGCATCGATATTATAGCATAAGTTGTAAAAATTACACATGTGTTGTCGTTTTATCTGAGAAAGTTAAACTAACAGGCCTATTCTACTAAAAATATATGTATCGTTATGAGTCGTTACCAGGCGACATGTAGTTATTATAACGATTTTTGCCAAAACCCTATTCTACTAATTTATTTATCGTTACGTATCGTTACTTATCGTTATTTTATGTCGTTTATGAACGACAAGTTCACATGCCTCGTTGAAGTCGTAAAGTTAGATACATTTTGAAAACAAAAGTAAAAATGGCTGAAGAAGATATTTTATTAATTGTAGCTGAGCAAGATATTATTATTATTATATTACATTTTATATAATCGTCCTTTTAGTGTACCGGAGGAAAATTTGAGAATTTTTTTTTATGAGTAAAGAAGAATGTAGAGATTTATTTACGCAAATATCACCATATATGAGGAACTCGTTGACGTGATGGTTTGCTAAAAATTTGTAGATTATTTATAAATTATTATTTATGCGTATTACATTACATATGAATGCACATAAATATTTTATTTTCAATTCAGATGATGGCAGTTTTGCATTTTTTTTTTTTTTTTTTTGCTCATGGAAGCTATCAGAAATCAGTAGCAAGGAGGATATCAGTAGAAAAGGATTCATATGTGGTATTAAGTCAATCATTAATAATCATATCATTAATATAAATCTGCAATATTATTGTTGATCATTTTTTAGACATATACCTATATCAAATTTCATACGGCGCAAGTAGATATGGAGCGCGTAAACTGTAAAACGAGGGTGAGAATAATAAATAATTTTATGTACGATGAAAATTTTAAATTTGAATTGAAAAATTGTCAAAATCAACATGAAGTTAGATATTATCATTAAACTCATCATAACGATAACTCGATAACGATATGATTAGTCGAATACCTTTTTGGTATTTGTCGTTATTAAAGTCGTTCAACCAAATGCTTAGCGGCAGTCGTATGGTAACGATATCGTTATACATATTTTTAGTAGAATAGGCCTGTAAGACAATTTAACGAAAAATATATAATATTTAAATTTATTAATACAGACGTATGGATATATTTACTGATTGTGTAGCATAGTACATAGCGACTTACCTATGACATTGGTGTATGTAGTATAACCTAACCAAACCCTGGGAATAAGATACCGGGCGAGTTCTGGGCTCCGGCAAGCTAAACAGTGGAAACGGGGTGGTCCCAGGTCACTGAAATTAGAGTGGTGAGGGGCGCCAGTCACTCAAAACTCAAAACAGAGCATGCAAACGGCTGAAAGACAAGCCTTCAGGAATGTGAATGTGGAGAAAGAAAACATGTAAATGTGCACATCTCCTGACCTGATTGATAATATTTTCATATGTATTTGGAAGACATAGCTTGGGAAACAATATTACGCTATATCTATATGAAACTAATGTTACACAATTTAATAAATATTATATTTTGGTTTTTAAGTTACTAGCTATACTGGCTAAAAGTAAAATTTATTAGCGTGTATTCATTGTATTAAACATAATGGACGTTTATCCTAGTTTAAAGTTAATAAATTAAATAAATATATTATGTACTATAATATTAAATTGTTTTAAAGTTGGTACATATAAAAGCAATTTACAACATATGTATACTAGTGATGCACGCAAGGCCAGACAAGACGAGAAATATAAAATATCGATCTCGCCTCGTTTTCGGATCTGTAATCTCGCTCTAGTTCTCGCATATTTTTTTTGGGTCTCGTCTCTTTCTCGCACGAAAGTCTCGCTATAAAAATAAGCGTTTGCGCACTACGTATTTACGTAACAGTTTATCTACAAGAGGCAAGTTCGCACCCATTGTACCGTCTTCCGTGTATTTGTAGTCGTATAAGTATCTAACTATAATAAAGAGATGATACACTAAATTCAGGTCATCAAATTATTTTAATGCGAACATAATGTTTATTCATTTGCAGTCACCAGAAAATGTGATAAGTTAGTAAATAATTTAATTTACCTCTAAAATATCTAATCTATCACCAAATTGTGATCTCTCAACTATTTCAATACGAACATCTGTTGTAACTAAAAGTATTTTATCATTAAATATATGCCACTATATAAGTAAGATTTAGTAATAAAAAACGCTGCACTGGGATGGGAACCCGCCGTCAACCATTCACTCTGCATCGCTCCGGGTTGGTTCCCATCGACGCTTAATATAACATCCTTTAATCCTTTAGAGCGCAATTGAATTAAGAGAAATTAGAAAAAGCTATTGAAAGTATATGCTTAATAATGAATATTAATAAAGAAATAAAACGATATAATTGAAATACTTCGGAAATAAGGGTTTTTTTTTTATTATAGTAGCGCGTCACTCATATGAATTCCATATATATTATTTTGATTGGCAGCTCAAAGACGGCCAATAAATATATATCGAATACCAAGTTAGGGGAAGTAGAGAAATTCAAATAGCGGAGGCGTGGCTATCAGTCCAGTATTGCAATTCTCAAACAGTTTTTATTTTAATATAAATGTTTTGCATTAAACTTAATAATTTACATACACTTCCAATTATAAATCATGTAGACTTGTACAGTATAATAATATTCATTTATTTTTTACCTTCCGTCACCTTTAGGTAAGGAAGGTATTGTCTTTGGTCAAAAAATTCGGTGGTGAGTTTTTGATGAATAAGCACGTTTTAGGGTCCCTAGAATACGATTTTACTATTTTTACGATGATGTCTGTATGTGTGTGTGTGTGTGTGTGTATGTATGTATGTATGTATGTATGTATGTATGTATGTATGTATGTGTGTCTGTGTGTGTGTCTGTGTGTGTGTCTGTGTGTGTGTGTGTGTGTGTGTGTGTGTGTGTGTGTGTGTGTGTGTGTGTGTGTGTGTGTGTGTGTGTGTGTGTGTGTGTGTGTGTGTGTGTGTGTGTGTGTGTGTGTGTGTGTGTGTGTGTGTGTGTGTGTGTGTGTGTGCGTGTGTGTGTGTGTGTGTGTGTGTGTGTGTGTGTGTGTATGTGTGTGTGTGTGTGTGTGTGTGTGTGTGTGTGTGTGTGTGTGTATGTGTGTGCCAGTGTGTGTGTGTGTATGTGTGTGTCAGTGTGTGTGTGTGTGTAACAAAATTTTCGTCTACGATAACTGCCATACTACAATTCTAAAAATTATAATTCTTTCGTATTTCTCTTCGTTACATCCATGTGAAGAGCTGATTAGATTTTGGTTAGAATTGGACAACCGGAAGTACCCTCATTTGAAGATTTTAACAGTTTTTCTTGAAAAAACTATGTTAAATGTCATTTTTTCACATTTAATGTTATTATAAATATTAAAGAATATTTTATTCTTTATACGATTTGACTGCATTTTATACTTAATATTAAATGGATATAGAGTTAAAAAATTATAAAGAAATTAAATTTCATAAAGTAGCCATAGCTATGAAAACAGCTACCTACTATATTAAGAAAATTTTTATTGAAAGATGTCAGTGTCAAGTGAAATTGACATAGTGTGTGTCTTATAATATTACTGGAAATATAGGATATTTTGCTTTCTGTATGTAATTGGTATAAAATACATACAACTGCTTTAAGGTAATTTACAAGAAATAATAATAATAATAATAAATCTTTTATTTCTGCAGATACATTACACTGCATATAGAAAACGTCACAAAATAATAATTTTCTGTATGGAATTTGCATAAAATACATGCAACTGCCGGAAGGTAAAGTACAAGAAATATAATATTTAGCAAGGAACTTTCTGTATGAAATTTGTACAAAATACATAGAACTGACGGAAGGTAATGTGCTGGCCACATCAGATTTTTATAAATATAATTTAGATATAGCATATATTTCAAGAACATTTAGGTCCATGAAGAAAACAGTTTGATATAAAAACTTATATTCGTAACGTCACATCTATATTTTCAAATTTCGGGGGACTATAACTCGCTTATTAATAGCAATTTTACTTATACGTTCAACTGAAATTATATTTTAAAAATGGTGGAATCCCCTATTTTCCATGGTTTTAACTGGGATGAATTAGGGGCTGAAATATTAGAGAATACTAGTTCTATTGGATGCAAAACCGATTTTGTCTTTATTTTGCATTTCCTCGCTCTGGGACTGATACCAATTGAGTCTAGAAAGACTTAAAAAATATAGTGAATTCGTATAATTTTCACATTCACGTGTTCTTTGCACGAATTAGCGTTGACTCCACTCCTTGTACGGTTCATTTTTCATTGGATTTATGAATTAAAGCAATAAAGTTACAAATAATTTTTACGAGTATTTTGAGATTCTCGCGAGAATCTTGCGAGATTTCTCGCTTCTCACAGTTGTTATATCGATCTCGCCTCGAATTTTAAACTGCACTTTCGTTCTCGTCTCGCATAATGCAACGAGACGAGACGAGATGCGAGAGTACTCTATCCTCGTAGTGCATCACTATGTGTAACATTAATATGAGAATTATCGCACTTACAATAAGTAAGATATTTTAGATCTTTAACATAAATCATGTACACATAAATACATTCGTTTGAATAGTTTTACAAACATCTTTAATTAATAATAATTAATAACGAAATTACCTTAAATGAAAATATGAATTATTGATATACGAGTACATATTCCATTCATACTGTATTAATTATCACTTACAGAATGTCATGACATATCAAATACAAGTGATTTACTATAAAAAGATAATAGTCTGTTAAATTGTAATAAATTAGAACTCTTGCTACAATTTTACAACACATAATAACCATACAAAAGCAAGGATACATATATTACATATTCTTCACATAAATAATTACTTTAATCTTAGAAAAAATTCCTTCATTACAATGGATTCTTAAGTCGTGAGACTGAAAGATGCACCAGTTACCACCTAGTGACATAATAATAATTGCAAACTTGTTTTTGTTTCATCATCTCTGGTGTAAGAAAAGCCTCATTGATTATTATTCAACCTCAATCTCGTTGACATAATAAGGCCCCAAAGGTGGAACCGCAACCGCGCCCTGTCCCAAAATATACCGAACTTGAGAGAAAGTAATTCTCGAAGTGGAAAGTTACTCTTACATTCGGCGAAGTGAATGAATTTTTTGGGAGAAGGGTATTTATTTTTTGGGGATAAATATGAGTGATTTTAATTTTGTCTGATTGGTTTTAAACAATTTATGTAATCGGTAAATTCATGCTTTCTTATCTGTAATTCTTGTCAGAAGCATATTGAACACTTTCACATCGATTTTTTTATTAATAAAGTTCAACAACTGCTATTAATTAGATATCTTCGACATGAAAAATAGATAGAGCATATAGAAATTTTTTATTGAAATTTCATCAATATTCGTAATTTTCCCACAAGAAGCTAGGTAGAAATTGCTTTCAAATTGATTACAAAATTCATCAAAAAAGTAGTTGGTGTGTCTTGTTCTGCAAACCAGATTTCCTGAGAGCAAGTTCATCCATCGCTATCCAATATTTTGATTGTTCCTTTTCGCCCCAGAATTATAGTGGTGGATCCAAATATCATCAAAAGTGAAAAATTGTTCCAACAGGGAAATGTTCATTCAACTATATTTTTTATTGTCCAAACTGAGCTACCAAAACACACAACGTTCAGTCACCTTTCCCATGCTCAATAGGGGATTACAGTTCAATCGAATTAAAAATTAGAAAAAAATAAAGAAAATAGATGCTTAATAATAAATATTAATAAAGAAATAAAATGATATAATTGAAAAACTTCGGAAATAAGGGGGTTTTGTTTTAGCAGCTCGTCACTCATATGAAATCCATATATATTATTTTGATTAGCGACTCAAAGACCACCTATAAATATATAACAAATACCGAGTTAGGGGGTGGAGTAGTCTACTACCAATGGAAGTAGACAAATTCAAATAGCGGACATGTGGCTACCAGTCCAGTACTGCAATTCTCAAACAGTTTTTACTTGAATATAAATTTCTTGCATTAAAGTTAATAATTTTGATACACTTGCAATTATAAAGCATGAAGACTTGTACAGTGTTACAATATTATTTTGTTTTTACTTCCTTGTACAAAGTAAAGGAAGTATTGTATTCGCGAAAAATTTCGGTTTTCAGATTTCAACGGAAATATCCATTTTGACCATCCCTGAATCCATTCTGACTAATTTCGTCGTAACGTCTATACTTACGTACGTATCTCGCATAAGTCAAAAACGGTAAGCCGTAGGAAGTTGAAATTTTGTATTTAGGATCTTAGAAACATTCACAAAATAACGACACTTAACAGTATAAATAAATAAATATATCATCACGGCATATTACCCATTGCTGGGTGTGCCAATCTGATTTGTACACAGATTTCGGTAATGATGCTGACATATTTGTACCGTGCGTGCGTTTGGGCACTCATTTCTGGCGTGGAGAGTGCACCACAGGGGTCAATTTTGTGCCATTTAAAATTCGAAATATATGGCGTCGGTAGGGATCGAACTCGGTTCCTCAGATTCGCGACCAAAGACTCAGGCATACGACCACGAACCCCAATATGAACCCGAAAATGCGCCCCTAAATTCTGTGAAAGTGAGGCGGTCGCCTCTCTGCCTTTACCGATTTACAGATAAGACATAGATATGTTCAGAATTGCAGCATAATTCGAATAGAAATTTTTATTTATTACTGTTGAATTTCGATTTATTATGTCAAACTAATACTTTTTTATGGGCGTCATAGTAGAAAGCTTGTACCATTTGAATTGGAAATATATTTTGCTTTCCAATTATGCATAATTTATCCATGTTTCGTTAGTTCTGCAAAAATGCAACAATGATTACATTTATAGGGGCGCACCCTAAAATAATTGAACATTTTTTAAAAATAAAATTGTCTTTTGTGATCATAACAATGTGCATATTATATAAAATGTATCAAATATCATGTCCATTACAAAATCGCTATTTTACATTTCTATTGTTTAAATAGGCATTGTTTAGAATTTAAATTAAAATGTCACTTGAAAATATGTGCAATATAAACGAAAGTAATTTTGAAATAAGGAAAAGTAAATAAAGTTACGCATATAAGAAATTATTTTCACTTGCATACAATTTAAACTTAATTTATTTTGCTAGATGTTATCTACTTCAAGGTTTTCCAGTTTTGTCGGTCAAGTTTCTAAAAATTTAGCATAAGTGTCAAGAGCATGGTTGTTGGGAGGTTTAATTTACGTTGCTAGTACAAGAAGATCTCGGTTTAAGCCACGCATGTAGCTATCTTCTGTTTATCTTCATGGATACTTTCTATAAGTTACCTATTTTATTATTTTTATAATTATACCGACAGGTGGCTAGACTTAAAGGCTCGTAGGAAGAATATATTGCTACTCAAAAGTAAAATTGCGATAGAATCGCGAGAAATTTCTGCTATCTTTCTGCTGTTCAGCTGTTACTCAGATATAAGTGAAGAAATACTAGTATTTTTAAATACTTTACCTAGTTAGTAATTGATAAATGCAGTGAGCAAAAGTTATCTATATAGTAAGTAAACATATGTAATGTAATTCTAAGAATACAATTAAATTTCTAATTCATAACAAATAATAAAAGATAGGTAGGTATTTAAATTCAATTTTCTTCAAAATTTCGCGTCGTCGTGTCAGCTATCTGCCGCGAGCGAACTTTTTCTGTATTGGAAAGAGCTCATTAGATTTTAGTGAATATCGGATAACCGGAAATGGCACTTTACTAGAAGCTCAAAATAGTTTCTCTTCGAAAAATACCTTTAAATGTTATTTTTTCGAGATTAATGTTATTATAAAAATTAAAGATTATTAAATTTTCTATAGATTTGCATTAATGCTTTTTCTATATATTTTATGGATAAATTTATAAAATTATCTATAATTTAAATCCCAGATCCTGCGCTTTAAACAAACAAAATGCAGTTATTCAAATGTACGTAACTGACAGATAAATGTCACTATCAAAGAACTAATCATTTCAATATAATATTAATAACGTTTTAAAAAGGCAAAAGTAAATAGAACAATAGAAAAGTAATTCAATACAGTTTCCACCATAAGTAAATATGTAGGTATATATTTAGATTAATAAAAATTAACGATTTTCATTTTTGGATTAGTGAATTCTATTCTATCCCAGTATTTAAAATTTAATCTTCAATTTATTATAGATCCGGTGGCTCAATGGTTAGAGCAACGCATGTCTTGAGTGCCCTCGGGGCTCTGGGTTCGAATCCCACTAAGGCATGGATGTGTGTGAATGTGAACCCACTCTGTAATTGGGATTTAATCCTGTTGAAGGGTTTAAAAAAAGGTAGTTACTTGGATTAGATTAGACTATATTTTAAGAAATAAACTATCAAAATAAGAGTAAAATTCGCTAATCCAAAAAACTTAATGTTTTTTGTGATTCGGGCTGTAAATGGCGGGAGGTATTGTGTTGGCCACACCAGATTTTTTTTTGATAACAAATTGCAATTTATTTTTATTGTGAACGATACTTGTCAGGCCAAATCCGAAGCATACGGAGGATTATTCAACACATCATAATTTATAAATTAGAACACAAAACAAAATAAAAATAATGTTTTACTAAGACAGCAATTCCATACAGCCGATGTTGTCTCTCAGCGACCAAATGCATGCATTGGAGTTTTGGCTAGCACTCTGACCGCACGACCACAGATGACCGTTAAAAAGTAAAGTAGCATACGTCAATTTACATGCGAACAAATTTCTCAATTGGTGATATTTTTAAAGAAAATGTCGTTCCATTTATCGATTGCATTGTATTTCCCAATTTTATTCATTGGCAACATTTGTATGTTTTAACTTTTAAATGTTACAAGTCCATGTAAATGTAAAAATTACACTAAAACTTACAGATAATTAAACACGTTGTAATTTACGTTTTACGCTTGCTGTTTTGACATACTCAAGAAGTTCAACTTCAAGCTTCAAGCATTCAGAATATACGTTCCGTAATAGGGCGTAACAATAATTACAAATCTAATACAAAGACATGACATGTGTAAATGGTGCACATATCTAGACGGCTGGTTAGGTAACATTGTTCGACAAGTGAATTTCTCCCAACCGGTTTGAAAACAGAGCAGGAAATATTTTCTTTGCTATATTTTCCAAATTCCTTGTTGATAATTTCTCTAGAAAGGCTTGCCTCAATTTATTATGTCATTTATTAAATCTGGGGCTTGTTTTTTAAGCTTACGTGAGACGCGTGAATTTTATTAGAATTGTTTACACCTATAATTAAATTAACTGTATCACTTCCGACTGATTACGCATAACGAATTAGAGATTAGGTTAAGAAACTATTATTCAAACAAATTTTTAAAGCTTAAAACAAATATTGTATATGTGAAAGCTTAAATATTGATTTTTAAATTATTACTGTTTGTTTAATAATAAGATTATTCAAATATTATTTTGGATTCGACAGGGTGTTCATGAATACGTGTTATATATTTATTAGATATGTAGGGGATATGAAATTTATTTATTTATGTATTTATTTATTTATTTGGAAAACCAACAGTCAATGAAGACCATTTAAAGGTTTTCACTTCTTACTAACACGAATACATAGTGAGTACATTATGAGATACAAAATATTAATATTGTACAGAGATATAGTTTAAAGAATTATAAACTATGTGAAGTTATATATTAATAGGTACGTTCTATCGGTGTCAGAAATCTTCCTACTTCTTCTAGTAGAACCTCAATGATCGTTCTTTTGCGTAAAAAAAATCTGAATATTCCTACGAATCATTCCAACTTCAGAGCTGGAAGCGCTGGTAGGAAGATATATAGAGTGGAGATAAATTCAAAATTTTACTAGCCGACTGTCGCGCGTACCTTTCTGTTACATTTGTGAATGTTCAGCTTAGACTGTGCTCAACAAAAATACCTCCTTTACCTTTTTATTATTTAATATAGTTTTATATAATTATAATCTCTGTAATATTTGCATAACTACATTATAAAGATTCAAAATAAAAATACAAAGTTGTCTTTAGTTGTAAACTAACAATAACACATAACCACTGCCACTTTTCTATCGTATTTATTTTTTACTTGACAGTTATTTGCTACTGAGCGTTCTATTGCTTTAAGAATATTCTTATTCTAGTAGGAATATTTCCAACACCGATAGAACGTACCTAATAATTGATCTGGCAGCGTTTTTGAATAGTGATAGCGGGAGATGAAAAAGATCTAACGTATCAAATTTGGAATTATAGGTAGACATGATTCTGTTTATTGGAGAATTTTTATTATTATTTGTTCTATTTGAATGCGGGTAAAATAGAGTATTGGATCTTGTCATTTTGTTACACACTTGTATATTGAATAAATGAATTATGTTATTGCCATATAACATATTACTATAACATTCTGTATACATTTGGATTTTTGAAAAGTGTAACAAACGCTAAAATTCATAATTTTATTGTATTTATTTCACTAAATTTTCTTTATTTTATTTTAGAATGCGTCGTTTATTCCTCCTTCTATCAACAATCGCCTACTGTTCTTGCAGTCCGCAAAGATACGATGAAAGACAAGACGCTAGCCAACTCCAAGCGTATGTTAAATTCAGCCCAGCTGATATTAGGCATCTTAGAACTCGTGGTTATGCTTTACCAGTAGCTACAGCATCACCCATACAGTATCCTAGTGGTTTTAGAAATACTATCCCTCCACTGGATAATAGTGTAGCTTCAACGCATCAAAGAAGACCTGCATTTGAGGAGGAAAATTATCCAGTACCTAATGCGCTTATCAGGCCGCAAAAGAGGCCTGGGCAGTTGCCCCAACAATTCAGGCAACAGCTAGATGCGGTAAGTACTTAAAATCAGAAATAACATGCATGAATATGAAAATGAAATAATATTCTCTGAGTTTAAATCGTATATAATTTACGAGGGGGTGCCCAAAAATAACGAGAATAATTTTCTGGCGGGTGGCAGGGCGTTAGTTCCGATTTCTCTCGCTATTGGTAACACGAGAGGGTCTAAGAAGAAGATGATGTGCTCTGACTTATTTTCCAACAATGACACTTTATTCAACTGACTGGTGGACGCATGGATGATTGGTGAAAAGAAAGAACATACACACTTACACTCTCCACTCAATTGTTGACTGATGAGGGATGCTGACGAACTCTTACATTATGCATATGGATTATACTTGGGGTTTAAACTAAAGTCATATATTTACATATTATTATTTACATTTACACTAATTATTAGAGCTTAGTTAAAAGAATAACTAGTTACATTAGGTCTGTTCGTTTCGCTACTTTGCGTCTACGGTTTATTGCCGCCTCAACTCTGCACATAAGCTTGTAATAACTTAAATACTTAATTATCAACACAACTGTCAAAGATCAGTGATATCCTGACTAAAAAAAATACCACGATAGGAAAAATGATAATTATTTCTAAACAGAATTTTGACTAACAAAAATAACAAGTCGAAATATTATTCCTGAAGTATAATTTAGAAAAGTTTATAAATAGTATATTGTGTTATTAGGAGTAAAAGTGATACTTTGTGTGGCGAGCATGGAAGTTTGCACGACGAGAGAAGCGAGTCGGACAATTGCATGCCAGGCACACAAAGACACTTTTATTCCGAATGACATATTTTTTTTTTCAAACGTACTACTTTTCTTTTTATTCTCTAATTTTATGTAGTTGCTATGGATATTTATTTATCTTATTTCTAATCCGGCGGCGTAGGAATTTCCAGCTGTGTAGAAATGAAACTTCTACCTTGTGAATCAAGTCACAAAAAATATAAACCCTTATTTATTTGTTTTTGCTCTTACCATCGTGTTATCACACTTAGGTGTCTTCAATGGACACCCTTTTTGATATTTTGTCCGAGCGTCGTCCTTGGGGAAACATCTAAGCGGTCAGTGTGATTTTTTTCATAATGGCGGATTTAAAAACAACATGTATCAAGTTCTAAATTGCCAGTCAAAATTCGTTGGCAAAAACTTAAGGATATTTCAGTTAGGTCAAATTTATCGATTGTTCTTCGACGATCAGACATGATCGCGTCGCGGGTTTTTCAGTGCTTTTAGATGTTTTGGAAGTCTAAACAAAATAAAATACCCATAGCCTCAATGCTTTCTCCCCGTAAACCCTCCGAAGCATTAGACAGTTTCCGCTGCTGATTTCTCTAACAGAAAACAATACTTTAATGTCTGCCATTGAAAAATCGCGAACTAAGTCAAACAGCGCTTATGAAAAAAATCACACTGATCGCTCAGATGTTTCCCAAAGGATTACGCTGAGGTAACAGATCCAAAAAGGTGTCTATACACTGTTCCATTTAAGCCATTCAATAGATGGAGCCGGCAACAACGCAAACTTGAAGTAGCCGAAATTACATTGGGTAAACTTGTCTCTTGCCTCCAATTTCAGCCAATAAGAGAGGTCAAAACTATTCCCTATCCTCTGCAATACTGAATGGCTTAAATGGAACAAGGTATAATAAAGATACCTGGCGGAAGAAGTCGGAACTAGCATCTTACCACCCGCCAGAAAATTATTTTCAGATGCCCCTTCGTATTGTGGCTCGGATACGGTATTTCGTTATCGAAAATCGGTCACTTTAATATGTAAGGAGTGAGGAATATTTGCTGTATGAAAATGTGCGGTTAGTGAGAATGCTGTTCAGAGAGTGGAAATTGTTATAATGCCCAAGCTAGAGAGGCCCGTGTAAGCGGTTTGAGAGTGGCATAGCCCAATGGAGAAAGGCTGGGTTGATAAAACGTTTGTTAAGGGTTGGGCGCCACTTGAATAAAACAAACCCTTCAACACACGATACGGGAACGGGACGAGGCAATAGGGTTAAGGGTGCACGATAAAAAGTAGTAAAATCCAAAACTAACAATAACAACATTTAATATCGTTTATGCAAACTAACTAAGTGGGACGTCGTGATTTTGATGTATGTATATGTTATGCGCTGAGTTCCTTTAAGATGGCCGACATAGTTGCTAATTTTCTGAGGTGTGGTTGGCTGCCATTACCAATTAGGAGGGTTCGCAAGTTTGCCGCTTGGTGGCTACGGGTTAATTTCAGTCTCAAATTTAGGAATTGGTGGCCCAGGATAAGGGTTTATATTTATAATAATAATACAGTGGACCCCCGGTAATCCGGCCCCTGGCTAATCCGGCACCCCCTGTAATCCGACATGACCCCACCACTAATGTGCTCGACGCGTAGGTATTGATTTGATGATGATTGATTCATAGTATGATTTTTATTCGTAATTTTTGATTATTTTAGTATGTACAGTTATTATTGTTTGTAAGTTCTGTAGCATAAATGACGTTAATTTCATAATAAAACGTAAGCTCTCTATTGTGTTGTTTAATTTACTAAATTTGACATACATAATGAAGTATGATTTGTACTTCAGAGTATAACATATAGAATCTTATCACTGGATCTGTAATTTGTCGGATTACAAGGTACTCGTTTGTAAAAAATTCCGGACTATAGGGTGTCTTAGGCAGTACTCTATAATCCGACAAATTCGATAGTCCGACACTGCCCTGCAAAACGTTTGTCGGATTACCGGGGGTCCACTGTAATGATTTATTACTTAACAGGAAGAACCCAATACAAGTAAATGAACATGAGAAAAAAAATATAGTTTACATGTTATTGTACAACAAACACATTACATAAATAGGTGACTTAACTAAAATACTAGAATGACACAATGGCAAATAAAAGGTCTTATGTGAACGAGATCTGGGGACGTGGAACGATAATTTACTTAATAAATACGGACAGTCTATCTTATTGTCCATAATGTTATTTAAAGTAGATAACGCGATACTATTGACTCTACAGAGAACATCTCTAACAGAATGTGTTGGTCACATCCCCTTTCAGGTATATAGAGAATCTTTTCAACCAAAGATATTTTAGAAGGCGCTGAACTTGCTCAATGCTATTCTTGTGAATACTATATGGCGAATACCATATCAAAATTACATATTCTAACTTTGAGCGTACGAATTCAAATTCAAATTATTTATTCAGCGTATTACAAATACAAAAAATGTTTAGCCTTGTCATTACATATAGATATTTCACATAATAGATACATAATAAATATGTGCGATACAACACATTAAAATATCATCAATATTTGACTACGATAGTTACTTAATAAAAATATGAAAAATGCCACATATTATGGTCAAAAATATTTCGCAAAGATAGTTACAAGATAAAAGTATGACAATTACAACATATTAAAATATGATCAAGAAATTTGACGATAATCAAAACATGGCAAATGCAGCAAAAAAATAGACAAAAATATTTCACAAAGAGTTGCAAGATAAAGATATTACAACTACACATTAAAATATGGTCAACTCGAGGCGAATAAAATCCTTTAAACTTTAAAACATTTTCTTAGGTGTCCATTGTAGGTTTGCATTTAAAAATTCGTTGGTGTTATAATAACTATGCTGAATTAGTTCTTTTTTAATAACGTTTTTGAAATTAGTTACTGGCAGTTGTTTAATGTGGTCAGGTAGTTTATTATAAAATTTTACGCAATTGTGGAATGGTCCGTTTCTAGTTCTTTCTAACTTGTTTTTAGGTATAATCAAGTTTTTGTTGTTGCGGGTATTGTACGAATGTGTTTCTTCAAAGCATAATACAATTTTTTTTAAATAATAATGATTTAACTTTAACTTGTATATTGAAACCCAAAAACAAATACATGTACACATGTCAACGGCCAACTAACAACTGTAGAGCCAACTGACAATAGTTGTAAAGCAGTGTCTCTCAACATTTGTATACAACATATTACAGAATGTATAAATAAAATAAATAAATGTATCACCACGGCATATTACCCATTGCTGGGTGTGCCAATCTGCTTTGTACGCAGATATCGGTAATGATGATGACATATTTGTACCGTGCGGGCGTTTACCAGGCGTCAGCTCACGGGCACGCATTACTGGCGTGAAGAGTGCACCACAGGAGTCAATTTAGTGCCATTTAAAATTCGAAATATTTGGCATCGGTCGGGATCGAACCCGGTTCCTCAGATTCGCGACTGGACACTCAGGCACGCAGTCACGAGAATGTATAAAAGAATGTACGTTCTTTTCTTTTTGTTTATAAATTTTCTATGTTTGGTTTTAAGGAAGCAAAAGAAGCAGCCCTGAAAGAAGAAGAAGAAAAGGAAGAACCCGATCGTTTGAGCCTCCTTTTACCCAACTCCAAATTCGACTGTTCTGGAAAAGTAACAGGATACTACGCTGATGAAGGACTAAACTGTGAAGTGTTCCATTATTGTCAAGATAATGCCAAACATTCATGGATATGTCCAGAAGGATTCACCTTCCATCAAGTACCAATTTTCATTATATTATTAGTTCCATTTTCTACAAAATTAATATTTTAGGTTCATTTAATATGTATGCCGCCTAGTAATGAAAATATTTGTGAAAAATCTTCCCAGTTCCATTTTGTAAATGATTATTTGTATAAACCAATCAATGAGGAAGAGCATCAAAATAAACCAAATGTTACTTTAAGATACTCTGAAAGATACTACCCACAAAATTTTTATGACAGAGACGAAGAGGAAGAACCACAACATGTTCCTCATAAACAACCAGTAAGAATAAAAGTAGATTATTTTACAAATACTAACAATCAAATTGATATTTTTTACATTACCTCTTCTTTCCTACCTATTAAAATGACTGTTTTTCATTAAGTAGATAAAAAAAAATACTTAACCATTGCCTACAATTATTAACAAATAATTTTTGTAGCTCCAAGTTGGTTTCCAAAAACAACAACCCCAATTAATTCCTCTAGCCAGGCCAAGACAACCCTTGTTACAACCCACTTTCAGACCAGAAACGCAAATATTCCGCAATCAACAACCACACGGACAAGTGTTCCATTCTCCAGAAGAAGTTAACATTTCTTTACAGCAAAGGCGGCCGTACTTTGTTCAACAGCGATCGTTTCAGACAAATCGGGAGCAGGATGAAAACGAATAAAATAATATTTACGAAAGACTTTATTTAATCAGTTTGTCTTAATTTAATAGAATACGTTTAGTGTTAAGGTATTTTTATGTTTTGATTAATTCTGTATTGTTATATTGAAAATAAATTCGTACAAATTATAACTTTTCTTATAGGTATAAGGAATTAAAGTTTGGCTGAAATCTACTTTACGGGATGTGAAAATTATATGAATTCAATATGGACTCTATGATTAGAGTCGAACGGAAAGACGCGGAATTTTTTGTTTTAGACGTTGTCAAGCAGGTTCGGGTAGGTGCCTAAAGTTTTAATTAGAGGTAATATTGAAAGTAAAAATAAAATGCAGGGCCGTTTTCATAATAAAACTTTATCTTCACTTTAACACTTAAAATTAAATAAAGTTCTGTTCGTTTTCATAATATAACTTTAGCACTTTAGGGAGCACTGTAGCATTATTTTAAAATTAAAATAAAGTCTTGAAGCAATTTTAATTAGTGTTTAAAGTGAATCTGATTATGAAAACGGCCCTAAATAAAATGTGGTGACTTTAACCAATATTTAATTTTCAAATTACTTGTTTATTCCTCTTTCTCGGAAACAGTTGTCGAAGAACAGGGGTCTGATTTTGTAATTTTGAAATCTGGAGAATGAAATCCTGCGGATTTGAGATTTCTCCCTCCACTTTATTGCCACCATGTGATGTAGATTTGTAAACGACTGCCCGAGACCAGCCGATTACAATCTACAGAGATAGATTTCGAACGTCGCTCGCTTCACTGTTTTCTTTCGTAAATTTTTAAAATTATATTTATAAAAATTTTGGCGTCGATATGTAAAACGGTGTAGAATAAGCATTGGCATTAGTTTCGAAAACAGCCTTGCCGACATAGTTAAAATATAAATATTATTTTCAACAAATTTTAAGTATAGTAAATAAATGATTTTCAGTTAATTTTGTATTTGTAAATTTCAGCCGAATTCATAAACAAATTAGAAGCACTGATCACGGTAGATTTACAAAATCGCTTTTTACCCGAGTAGATTTCGACAGTACGGAGAAAAGTGGAGGGGGGAATGTTAAATCCGCTGGATTTCAATTTACAGTAGATTTCAAAGTTACAAAATCAGACTGATTTTGGTCAGTATGCCCTTAAAGTTGTGAAACATTCTGTATTGGACTCATATAATAGTACATTAAGATACAAGTTTCATAAGACATGATTTTAGTGCACGCGTCATTCTTAGAAACGAGCGGCTTGCCGCGAGTTTTCTAAGGAGACAAGTGCGTTGAAATGTCTTATGAAACGTGTATTTTATACTATTTTTTCTATTTTGGTCATTTTTTCAAAAAATGTACGTCTTTTCATGTCCAGGAACTTCAATTTCGGTTGTTTAATATGTACTTTATGACATCCAAATGGGTTTCATAAAGTACGTATTAAAGAACCAAAATAGAAAAAGGAACATTTTCCATTTCTTGATTTTAATTGTAATTTCAAAATGAATTATTTAAATGTTCACTATGCAATTTATAATACAGCTGGGTCTGGTGTACAGCCTAACCTAAACCTAGTACCTAGTCTCGTTTGGCTATGTTTTGAAGTTTGTGAAAGGAGTGTGTATTTGTGATTTGTAAAGTGTATATTGAAACTTTTTATTGTTATATTGTACTTAATTATTCATTCATTTAAAAAAGAATACCGTAGATAATTATTTTAACGTAATTTTTTCGTACATTTACACTTCGAAGCTGAAAGATTAATTTGTAAGGTTATATATCTGTGGTTATTACACTCTCTTTTGTATAAAATGGATGCAAAAGAAATAAAATCGGCACTTAAAGACGCAAGAGATGCCATAAAAAATAAAGAATTTGCGGCAGCAATGAAATCGTGCAAGGTAGACCATAAAATTATACTTTTAAGTTCATGTACACATAGTAAATTTTCAGAGCATTTTAAAATCAGATAAAGAGAACTACATGGCTTTAGTTTTCTTTGGGATATCTTTACAAGAAGTAGGGCCGAAAGATCAAGCCCCTAATGCTTTCAGAAAGGCTATATTGTCCAGTCCAGATCAAGCGTTAGCTTGGAATGGACTAGCGAATTATTACGAGAAAGACGAATCAGATACTTCTAGTAAAGAGCTGATACCGATATATGAAAAACTACTTCATCTAGAAAGGTACATTTTTATTTAAAAATCATTTGGGTATTAATATTTATTTATTTTTTAGTGATTCATCAAAATTTAGTGATCTCTGCAGTAAATTAGTAACAAGGGCCACAAAAATTAATGAGGGTACGAAAGCTGCAGAAATTTTGAAATCTGTAACTGCTAATGAAAAAACTACAGATAATAATCGTAAAGCTGGATGGTTGGCTCTATTTTCTGTTCTGTCTCAAATTAATGAATTAAATTCTGAACAAATGGAACTGGTAAGTTAATAATTGGCAGCAAAAACAACTTTAGTCCATTTTTCAAATTTAAAATAAATAAAGAATAAATACTTTTATACATTTCTGCACCTTAATTTAACTTAGGATCACGAGCGAGCAAGGGTTGTAATCATACGAGCTAATAATAGTCACTATACATACATAATAATTTTCAATCTTTAAAATGTAATAACTTGTGACTAATATACTTTTTGTGAGAAACTGTTTGGCATCTTTAAAAGTGTCACTTTATGTAACTCATTTACAATAATTGGACTATGGTTGTTTTTACCAAAAACTCTTCAAAAACTGTTTATATATTTTATAATTGTTTATTAGCTTGAAACAACTCTATCGTCTATTATAAAAGAAAGATCTTTAGTAACCAGTGATTATTTCAAAGAATACTTAAAATTATTATACAAACTTAAAAAATTTGAAACTTTGTATGATGAAGCAATTCGAATGCATTCGATATATGAATCTACTGTTTATCCGTTAGAATGGATTTGTAAAATATATGTTGAATTATCCATTGAGGAAAATAGTTTAGTTGAAAAATTTCAAAATGACATCGAAAAATATTATAAAAAATTACTTGAAATGCAAGATGGTGCTGTAATGGGCATATTTACAAAAGCAGTTTTATTGTATAGCACTCAAAATTATTTGGAAGCCAGGGACGAAATGAAGAAAGGTATGAAACACATTTTATTTTCTTCATAAAATTAAAAATTAATTATTTTTTAGTTGTACACGAACGACCTGGCCTAACTTATGCCTGGATTTTACTATCAGAAATTTTATTAATTTTACATTGTTACAACGAATGTGCACAAACATCTATCAGGGCAGATAAACTTCTACAATCTTTGACTAAAGAAAATACTATTTTAAGAAATAAAGTAAATAAATTTTTATTAATTTCATTGTCGAGAAATACCAATGTGGAAAAATGGAAAAAAGCTGTTGAATTTGGTGAAAAGGTAATTTTTCTTAACTAGTACAAATTCTTATTAAAGTTTTTATAGATTTTAGAAAACGATCCCGATAATATGAATGCAATTTTAGCTGTAATTATTGCTCAAATTAATTTAGAAAATTATTTAGATGCTGAAAAGTTGTTAGAAAAAATTAAGGATTCTTCTGATTATGTATTACTAAAAGCTAAATTATTACATAAACAAGGAGAGCTTCAAAAAGCTTTGGATATTTTGAAACAAATTAATGGAGAATCTTGCGAAGTATATGTTGAAATGGGAAATTTGTTTTGGAGTTTAGGAGATTATAATTCGAGTTTGGTGCCGTATTTAAAGGTTTGTTACTTTTTATTATTATTTTTAATTACATCCCAAATAATAATTTTAAATTAGAGCCATGTATATAAAATTGTAACAGCCTCGATGGTCGAGCGTTTTGAGATAGCGTGTCTCCGACAACTTGGGTTCGATTCCCACCAGGGGCTTGGTTGTTACTAGAACGAGATAGAAAATGTAAATTTTGGGGGCTATATTATATATATTTTCTACAGTTTTCCGTCAACTCGATATACAGGGTGCGGCAGAACCAATTGAGCAGTTTTGAAAAGTTATAAAAAAGATACCAGGGTATATATGAAAAAAATGTTTTTATTTTTGAAATCAGTAGGACTTACCATTTTATACTCATTAATTTTTAAAAATAATGTCTTTACGATGGCGGCCGTTAGCTGCAATACATTGCTGGAGCCGATTTATGAAGTTTTGAACAGCCCGTTGACACATTTCGCGGGGTATCGCGTTTACTTCTTCAACAATCTAATCCCTTAGCTCTAGCAGGTTTTGGGGGCGACGTTCAAACACTTTTTCCTCTAGATATCCCCAAAGAAAGAAGTCGCATATGCTTAAATCGGGCGATCGCGCAGGCCACCCCACGTCACCTCTCAAAGACACTAGACGTCCAGGAAACATTTCTCTTAAAGCGTTTAGAGAATTTCGGGCTATGTGGGCTGTAGCCCCATCCTGTTGGAACCAAAAGTCCCCTAATCCCTCTTCTTCAACAACCACTTCCAATCGGGGCTGCAGAAAATTTTGCAACATTGAAACATACGCCCGGAATTCACGGTCACGCCTCCCTCTTCAAAAAAGTACGGGCCTATAACGCCAAATTGTGATACGGCGCATCACACCGTTAGTTTCGGAGAATGTAGCGGTCTTTCGTGAACAATTTGGGGTTGTTTTCAGCCCAGTAGCGTTGTTGATTCACAATCCCGCTTAGGTGAAAATGTGCCTCGTCGCTGCTGAAGAATGCTGCCTCAGGAGGGATCGCTGCAAGAATTTCTTCACACAGATTTTGGTGGTTGGTGTAGTCTGCTGGGTTTAATTCCTGAACCATCATTATTTCGAAGGGATGGAAATTCAAATCTAAATGCAGAATCCTCCTCAAACTGCGGTCTGAAACCCCCAATGCAATAGCGAGCCTTCGAGCAAACGTCTTGGCGATTGTTCGACTGCTGCTCTCACTAGCTCCACATTTTCTGGTGTTCTGATGGATCTTCGTCGGCCATGTGTACCTATTCTTAGTTTCCTCCAACTGCCTAATCCAGGACCGAATTGTGTTCGCATTAGGAACAACATTATTTCGCCGAATGTTGAACCGTCGTCGAAAAGCTCTTTGCGTCGCAATCACAGATCGGTTGTTTTCATAAAACGCACGCACGGCAAAGCCACGATGTACTCCGGTCCAAACCATGTTGGGTACTAAAATGGGGATGCTGACAGAACAATAGGAGACCTAGTGCAGCTGCCTACCCCCGCCACCGCCCGAACACCTGCCCCACCAAACTGCTCAATTGGTTCTGCCTGTATATGAACGACATTCCCGCGCATTGCCAACTTTTAACTCGTTCTAGAAACTTTTCGATCCGCCCTCATATAAAATAATATAATGTAATAAAATAAAAAAAGTATTTGATTTATGGCTGTAACTCATAAGATAAGAATTGAAAAACGCGCATATATAAAATCGTATTGCGTTGTAGGCAGCTAAACTCGATCCAAATTACTACATGTGTTTTGTATATTTGGGGCGCTATTACGACCATTGTAACGATGTAGAAAAAGCTAGAAGATGTTACCAAAAAGCATTTAAAATTAATTCCAGATGTATGGAAGCGGGTATTGGATTGAGCAGCATTTATAGGAAACAGAAAAATTGGGTAAAATTTGTCACAATTTACTAAGAGTATTTTTTCTAATTATTTGTACAGTCTGCGAATTTAGAACTTTTACAAAATGTAACCGGCACTAATCAAAAATCGGGTCTACATGTTATAAATGCAGATGTACGATGGGCCTGGCTTCAATTAGGTCTAAATTATTTGGAACAGGGTGAACATACTCTTGCTATAGATGCGTTGAGACCAATTATTCGAGTTGAACCAAATAATGGGTAAATATTAAAATATTTCACAGTTAAAATATTTTACACCATTTTTATTTTAAGCCATTACTGGGAATGTTTAGCAGACGCCTATTTTGCTCGAGGATCGTATACAGCAGCAATGAAATCATATGAACGAGCTGCGGAACTTTCAGACGATATTTTATATTCAAAACTACAAATTGCTACGATTAAACTTGTAAGTTAATTTAACATTAAAACCTTAAATTATTTAACTGTTTTTCATAGATGATTGGATTCCACGCAGAAGCAAAAACAGCTTTTGAAGAGTTATTATTAGAAAATAGACGCTATGTACCTGCATTAAAAGGTTTAGCGGAAAATTGTTTAAATTTAGCTATAATACAACGAAGGACTCAATTGTTAGGAATGTGTAGAACTAATTCACAATATGCAATCGACCAGTTGACAATGTAAGTATTAAAATAAAATAATCTATGAAAAGAGGACAAAAACTTTTGAATGAAAGTCGGGCGCCATTTGTAGGCGAAAAGGGAACTGTCCCTGTTCGGGCGCCATTCTTTAATTTTTATAAAAAGATCGTTTACTATTGTGAACATTTCAATAAATTTACACTATTTGAAATTTAACGCGCATTTTTTTAATCAAAGTTAAAATCAAAACGTATTATCAATTAATAAAAATAAAATTGTAAGCTAACTGGTTGTTGAAATTTAATGTTTCGGCGATTTATTAGTATTATAATTTTTTGAAAATTGTGTTTCTTATGATTATTTTTATTTGTAGTGCAATTCAAGAGAGAAGCGATTTGTCTTGTTTGTGGAAATTACTGGGAGACACATGTTCTATAGTAGCAAGTCTCCCTATAAAATATTCTTATTTGATTGTGCATTGTTCGTTGGCAGAAGGTCGTAAAGAAGATGAATTAGTTACGTTGGATAAAGTTCAGCTATACACTTTAGCAGCAAGGTAAGTTAACAAGCAAACAAAAAATTCTAGTGCAATTTTGACTATCCCAGGACGAGCTTACGCTGTCGTTATTTTAAAAACTACTCAATATTATTTTACGAAATTTGGTATCTAGGGGTTTTCCCACATGACCGTTTCAACTAAAATATTCTCAAACCAGTAGCATTTTCGGTTATCCGGAAGTGACCTTAAATTTCATATTTTAAATGGAATGATATATTTGTTATTTTACCATTGAATTTAGCGGAAAATTATGCGTACGAAACAATAAAAATATTGTACTCATGATCAACCACTTCCGGCGTAATTAAACTTTTTTTAAATTTTTTCTGTAAGAACGGCCACTTCTTTATCACTCGATATCTCGAGAATGGATCCGATTAGACCATATTATTTATTATAG
The DNA here is from genome assembly GCA_963082715.1 of Harpalus rubripes. NCBI lineage: Eukaryota > Metazoa > Arthropoda > Insecta > Coleoptera > Carabidae > Harpalus > Harpalus rubripes. The sequence continues at coordinate 58,543,046 of OY720457.1, read as the reverse complement.
CGTCTCTGCCGGAAGATTTATGAAATAAAAAAAGTGTGCCAGGGTGACAAACTATTTTTAAAATTTTTCAATTAAATTGGCAATACTACCTGTTTTACCTCCCGCTACCCTTGGTCAGGGAGGTATAGGGATCGTGCTAAAAATCGCATATCGAGATTTTGATGAATGACCTCGTTTTAAGGTCCCTAGAATCCAATTTTAACATTTTCACGATGATGTCTGTGTGTATGGATCCACCACTCTAACTCAAATACTATCATTCAGAAATTTTTTAAATAAATAAATAAATATATCATCACGGCATATTACCCATTGCTGGGTGTGCCAATCTGCTTTATACACAGAATTCGGTAATGATGATGACATATTTGTACCGTGCGGGCGTTTACCAAGCGTCACCTCACGGGCACTCATTGCTGGCGTGGAGAGCGCACCACAGGGGTCAATTTTTGTGCCATTTAAAATTTGAAATATTTGGCGTCGGTCAGGATCGAACCCGGTTCCCCAGATTCGCGACCAGACACTAAAAATTTTTAAACCCTGTATTTCGAACTTTTTCTGTAATGGAAAGAGCCCATTAGATTTTCGTGTAAATCAGATAACCGGAAATGGTACTTTACTAGAAGCTCAAAATAGTTTTTCTTCGAAAAATACTTTTAAATCTTATTTTTTCGACATTAAATTTTCTACAGATTTGCGTTAAACTTTTTCTATATATTTTATGGATAAATTTATAAAATCTATAATTTAAATCCCGGGGATTTCGCTTTAAACAAACAAAACTACTTGGTAGCGTAGTTATTCAAATGTATGTAACTGACAGATAAATGTCACTGTCAAAGACCAAATCATTTCAAATTGAAAATAGTAACGTTTTAAAAAGAAAAAAGTAAATAGAACAATATGAAAGGAAATCAATACAGTTTCCAGCATATGTAAATGTAGGTATGTATTTAGATTTTTTTATTTCATAGATCTTCTGTATTTAGATTAATAAAAATTAACGATTCGCAAAAAAGTTTAAGCTAATTCTCATTTTTGGATTAGTTAATTCTATTTTATCACGGTATTTAAAATTTAATCTTCATTTTATTATCAAAAAAGGTAGTTTAGATTAGACTATACTTTAAGAAATAAACTGCTAAAATTAGAGTAAAATTCGCTAATCCAAAAATAAGAATTAGCTTAATCTTTTTTGTGACGGGCGGTACATGGCGGGAGGTATTGTGTTGTCCACACCAGATTTTTTCTCTTTACTATTCTTAGGAAAAAAAGCAATAGTAAACAGGCATAATTAAAAAAAAATATCTCGCACTTTACAAAAGAATCACAACAAGGCTGCGTTCCAAAATCCTACTCTAAGGTATGAAATATACTCAAAATCTTTTCAAAACTCATAGCCCTCTCAGAGTTTACTCTTAACCTGTTCCAAAAATTTTTTAGTTTACTTCAAAGTGATCTCTACTTACCGTGCTAGCGAGGAATGTACGGAAATTACTCCAAATATTTTCAAACATGGATCTCGAGAATGGATCCGAATTTCTATAATCCGTAAAAACAGTTTTATAAAGAAATCGAGTGATAAAGTGGCCGTTCTTACAGAAAAAATTTAAAAAAGTTAAATTACGTCGGAAGTAGTTGATCATGAGTATAATATTTTTATTGTTGTTAAACCGGAAGTGCTACTACTTTGAGAATATTTTAGTTGAAACGGGAATGTGGGAAAACCCCTAAATACCAAATTTCGTAAAATAATATTGAGTAGTTTTTAAAATGACAGCGTGAGCTCGTCCTGAAACATCCTGTATATCTTATCAATTCTTTTTGATTTATTTTAGATGCTACTGCAAAGCTATAAGCCTAACCGAAGCCAATACATTCTTATGGTACGACTTAGCGAAATGTTATTATTCTCATGCTTGCCTAATATCAGATTCCAACAAACGGAAAGAGCTGCTCAACCTAGCTCTTGCCACATCGAAATATGCCATTTCGAATAACGCAACATATCCTAATTTTTGGAATCTGTTAGGCGTTATTTGTTTGCACAAAGACATCAAAAATTATTCCATGGCACAACATGCATTTATAAAGGCGATCACAATCGATAAAAATAATGCTGTATCTTGGAGCAATTTAGCGACGTTGTATTTATTGTTGGATAATGCTGTTCTTGCTAATAAAACTTTTTCACAGGCTCAGAGAGTTGATCCTAATTATGTCAACAGCTGGGTTGGACAAGTAAGTGTTGATTACATTTTTAAATACATATGTATCAAACAGAACGACTTCGTAGAAATGAGACATTTTGTTGTGCATTTATTTTTTTAATCAAATAATTGTACTAAGTAAAATATTGTGTCGACTTTGATCTATATTTAATTTTCAAATAACTTCTTAACTATTAGAATTTGAGAAAATGTTTTATATAAAAAATCTAATAGAAAAACACTCGCCATTTTCACAAGATTTTAGCATCTGAATGAACCTCTCGGTCATTTTTCAGATACTGAACTGATAGATAAATTCAGATGCTGACATCTTGTGAAACTATATTTGAAATTGATTCTTCGAAAGTTCGCTATTGTACTTTTGTTGTTTTACTATATTTGTATAGTATTTATTGACATGGACAAAATTTTGTTGGGTCGCTATCTTTGGCAGTTTTTCTTCGATTCTACTCGTAATACAAAATAAAACTTTCGTCGGAAACAGTTGAAGGTCAGACTCTTGTAGCCTAATAAAATTAGATTTTTCAAGGGAAAAAAATACCGGAGTTTTGAAACTTAGTACAGTTATTTAAAGGTGTTCTTTTTACGATTTTTGCAGAAATCTTCGAAACTTAGCGAAAAACATTTTATATAGAAAATTAAAGTAGATAAAATTCCCTACAAAAACGGTCTGATTCATTTTGTTGTAGAGTTAATAGTTTCGAAAATACAAGGCGGACAAAATAACGTTTATTTCGAAAGATAATTATTGTAAATTTTTGGCAATCTTCTGGGTGTGAAGTGGAAGTAACTACTTGGCCTTGTTAAATTCACCAGAACCAATACCGAACTTAATCTCCAAAAAATTAACAATAATAAACATTTAATATTGTACGTATTACAAAAAAAAAATCTGATGTGGCCAACACAACACCTCCCGCTATTTAATTTTCATTAATTTAGATATACATACTTACATATTTAGTTATACTAGAAACTGTATTAAAATCCTTTCCATATAACTATGGTTCTATTTACTATTTTCTATTTAAAACGTTACTATTATTAATTTGAAATGATTAGATTTTTAACATTGACATTTATCTGTCAGTTGAGATATGAACTGTCTAATCAACTAGTTGTGTTTGTTTAAAGCGCAAGCTCTGTGATTTAAATTATAGATAATTTTATAAATTTATCCATAAAATATATAGAAAAAGTATTAATGCAAACCAATAGAAAATTTAAATAAAACTATTTTGAGCTTCAAGTAAAGTGCCATTTCCGGTTATCTGATTTACACCAAAATCTGATGGCTTCTTTCCATATTAGAATAAGGTATAAATACAAGGTTTCAAGATTTTCTGAATGATAGTACTTGAATTAGAGCGTAAAGAGGAACCAAACACAGATACGCACTGACATCATCGTGAAAATTGTATTCTAGGGACCTTAAAACGTGATCATTTACCAAAATCTCGATATGCGATTTTTAGCACGATCCCTATACCTCCCTTACCAAGGGCAGCGGGAGGTAAAAAAATAGTTTTAGCGCAGTTTGCGGAATTTAAATGGTAAACAAATATGAATAAATGGTCTAACCCTTATATAATCATGCTACCCAGCCCTTCTCCACTAGGCTTGGTTACGGAATGTGCAAAATAAAATATGATTACTGATATGATGCAGAATTTTAATGTCTAAAACATTTATTTGAAGCATTATTGTCTAAAATTGCTAAGCCATTTTTGCGCAAAGTAAAACTGTTTTCCCAATTTAACCCGCTATATAAAAATAAATATATAAAGTATTCAGTAAGAAGTATTGTTCGCGAAGCCATTTGCTGTGTATTGTGACGAAAAGTTGCCGCCTTGAATCTTCAAAACTATTAATCATACAACAAAATAAATAAGACCATTTTTGTAGAAAATTTTATCTACTTTAATTTTGTATATACAGTATTTTTCGCTAGGACCTATAGTTTCGGAGATTTTTACAAAAATCGTGAAAAGAACACCTTTAAACGGGTCCCCCACCTCCGCTTACCCCCTACTCATGGGGACTTTATTATGTTGTACAGTAGACATCAAGGAATAATTGTGCCAAGTTTCAAAATTTCGGTATTTTTTCCCTCGATCAGCTTGTATTGATCTAATTTAACGGCTATTGATTAAGTTTTTTTTACTTATTTGGTCAGTATATGCCCTTAAATATGTACCAAATGATATGAATAGCGATTAGCATAAAATATTTTGAAATACCAATGTTTGCAAGTATTTTTTTGTAGGCAATAATAGCCGAAATAATGGGCCATGAAGACGCTATGGACCTCTTCCGTCATAGCACCCAACTGGGCTATAATTCCCAAGGAGCAGTGGGATACGCCCATTGGGTGTGCAAAACAATCATAAAAGCTCCCCCGCGCAAAATTATTTACAGTATTCATAATATGCATGCCATTCCAGTTGCTTGCGATGCAGTAACATGGTATACGGGTACAGTATTTTTATAAATTTTGCGTTTTTGTTATAAAAATCTTTGTGTTTACTTTAGAAAACAATCCAAATGATTCTTGTGCTTGGAATATGCTCGGAATTTTAAGAGAAAGACTAGGATATGTAAACAGTACTTTAGATGCATTTGGAAAATCATTACATTTAGTCTATGAAGAAAATAGTGATAAAGTTTTAATTAATTTTGGAAGGTTGTTAACTAAACTAGAACAGTATGAACGTGCTATTGAAGTTTACAAGAAAGTAAAACAAGCTACTTTTAATGAAAAATGCGGCTTAGCTTTGGCTTTATTCAAAGGTAAATATTATTAAATGAAATTATTCTTAACTAATACATATTTTTTTAGCAAAAAAATACCAAGAATCGTATGAGGCATACGACACAACTATAAACTGGCTGACAGAAAATGAAAACTTGCAGTCGCATATTCTTGTGGCTTTAGCTGCCATGGCATATTTGTTTAAAGGAGTTGATGGGGCCAAAACTTTACTATTTCAAAGGTAATAAATTAATAATGATTGATATGGATGAAACAATATTATTATTTTTTCAGTACTGAATTAAAACCACCATCACAATGGGGCTTATTCGCTATTTTGTCTCTTGGTTTACTTCATGGAGATTTATCAATGGCGCAATTAGTTTTAAAAGAACTGCAACCTATTAAAGATCAACCAGATATTATTTATCATTATTCAGTTCTTTTAGCTTTAACATTTTTGCGACAGGTAATTTTGAAAAATTATTATTATACCAACCAATTTTCTTTTAGAATGGTTTCAAACTAATTTCTGAGAGGTTACAGTTATAAAAGTTTGATTAATTAAATTTTAACTTATCTTTCCAAACTATAGATATATTAAAAACTATATTAAGATTACGAATATTAATAACTAGTTAAACGCTAACACTATTTATTTATTTATCGATATTACTGATTATTTATTTCCGCTATTTATGTCACTTCACATTTAACTGTCCGATCTACCGACCTCCACAGCGTGTATATATCCAACTGACAACAGCGTCTGTATATTCAACTGCCCGGACAGAATTCACACCTTTCACTTTACTATTTATTTATGTAACTCTCTTACGTCTACAGCCTCCGTATCACCGATTGTCCGTATGCCACAACTCTTCAACACTATTGCCGAGTATTCATTTCTACTCGCCGTTACTATCCCCGTATACCTAGCTTCCCAATACTCTTCAGCCTACTGAGTATTCTCTCCCACAACTATCCCAGTATGCCAGTAACTTTTCGTGTGTTAAGGTACATTCACAAATGAAAATTAGGTTTATGGTTTTTGTTTAGGTTTAAGGAAGTCATTCATAAATGTAATTAGTTTTGATATGTGCAGACATCTAAGTAAATGCTTCAAAAGCAAGATTAAAATATCGGTAGAGCAGAACTCAACAAGACACCTGTGCGCCGTGAAACTGTCATTCGCTTGGCAATATTGGTTATATTTCAGTAATTAATTTATGACAGTCTCCATGTCCTTCTCGCATTTGTTTAAAAAGCCGAATCCAACAAGTGGATACTAAATAAAAACGGGTGTATATATCTATATCATTTCAGACTCGTTCTCATTGGTGAATTTGTGACGTCAAACTAAATCATAAACCTAAAGTTTGGACCTTACAATGTTTAGCTTTATGATTTGGATTTAAATACCCTAAATTCTGAAGTGTGTATGGAGTTATTGTATAATATTTGGCCAAAGTCTTTAAATCTAAAGTATAAACTAATTTTCATTTGTGAGTGCACCTTTACTCTCGACACTAAACTGTAAACGCTCAGTACGATACTGATGTGTTATTCAAACTCACTGACGCCTTACTTATTACTGTCTATGTAACTGTCCTTCTGACGGACTACATCTCGAACTATATAACAATGCGCGGGTAATTACGCTTATCTCCTCTTATTTACCTAACCGTCCGCCTCACGACACCCGCATATCGCGCGCTACGCTGTGTTATTGATCGCTTACCTAGGCTCCTCCTACTAGAATGCTTCTATTTATAGGCGTCGGTTCGCACGCGCTGGCCGGGGGCTCGCGGACCAAATGTTGTATGTACTCTCACATTACACTAATTTAAAAAAATATGACAAATAACTATTTAGTGCCAATATTATTCTCAATAATTGTCCATGTATGATTGGGTATTACTGATTTGTGTTTTAGGGTGATAAAAAAGCCGCAATTCGGTCTCTAACTAATTCAGTACATCGTCATCCCGACCAAGCATCTCTTTGGAATTTCTTATCAATTTTATTATTACAGTTAGATGCGCAAAATAAATCGAAAACAGCGGCAAAATGTGCGCAGTTATCTATTAAAATGGGAAGATCTCAAATGGACATAACGAAAGTATGTATATTAATTACTTTTATTAATAATTTGAGCAGTTAACTAGTATTATTTCTAAATCTAAAAACACTCATGTGTTTTCTTCTAGGTTCTATGTATAGTTTCTCTAGCGACTTGTTTGACTAAAGACTTGAAAAATGCGTTAAATTCAGCCCAAAAAGCAGTTCATTGTTACCCAGATATAGCAGAAGGCTGGGCTGTGCTTATCACTGTTCTTCGTTATTTCCAAGTAGGACAAAAATGGTCAAAACAAAATGAATGGGTGCATAGTGCTTGTGAACACGTCACAAAAAATTTACAACCTTCTAACAAACTGTCTACGTGGTTTGTACAACTATATGATGATTAATGTATGTATGTATGTTTGTTTTTAATAATACTTAAATAATAAATATATAGATTATAAAAGAAAAACTTAATAATACTTTAAAGTTGTCGAACGAAAATTTTATGGAACGAATAATTTTACAGATAAATTTCTTTTAATACTTTATGCAAAATATGGAATATTCCTTATAATAAAATAGGAATAGGTGCTACGATCTGATAAACATTGTTTTGAATCCATAAAAAATAATATATATTTTTTTTATTTATCCGTTAGAAGTTGGCAAAATTCTTTTATTTATTTAATTTACTTAAACCGGAAAATCTTATAATATTAATTCGTTTTAAATTTCATTCTAATTTTCTTCTATGACTGGTAAAGTAATATTATTTCGTTTTATGTTATTTATGAATTTTTGCAATTTGCTTTAAATGTAATTTCCTTATACCTTTTTCAGTATGCGACAAGCATAAATAAATTCGTAGTGCTGTACGCAGAGCTTGATAAAACATCGCTAGCTCACCGTGGGTTATACAGAACTTATAACAAAATAATACATTTCATCTGTATTATTTTGTTATAAGTTCTGTACAACCTTTGTAATTTAAGTAAGAAATTTATTACTATAATTTTCCTTAACGCTCTTAATTAATTTGTATCATTATGTATAGTTGAGGATGGGTTTGCTGAAAGCCCAAAACGTCCGTATTATTAAATAAATACACTTTACGTGGACAATCTAGCCTTGTTTATTGAAAAAAACAATTTATTATTTCGTTTTACATTAAAATAATATATTTTATAATTTATTTTAAATACTTCAAAAAGATAATATATTGTGTTATTAGGAGTAAAAGTGATACTTTGTGTGGCGAGCGAAGCGAGTCGGACAATTGCATGCGAGACACTTTTATTCCGAATGACACATTATTTTTTTTTTCAAACGCACTACTTTTTTTATTCGTTAATTCTACGTAGTTTCTATGGATATTTATTTATTTTATTTCTACGCCGCTGGCGTAGAAATTTCCAGCGGCGTAGAAGTGAAACTTCTACCTTGTGAATTAAATCACAAAAAATGCCATTTCTACGATGAAAAAAAAATATTTAAATATGTTTACACATTTTTGCAATTTAATTCGAATGTAATTTCCTTAATTTTTAAAAACGAATCTTATTTTTACCGCTAGATGTCTAAAAAATATTTGAAAATTTTCGATAACGTGTTTTGCATAACAGACAGGCCCAAACAAATTAATTATGAATATCGTAGAGCTGTGCTCAACCGTTAGAACATCGCTTGCTAACCACGTGTTAAAAATATATTTAATATATTTTTAATACTTGAAAATCGTCTTAAATATTAGAAATATATCCCTTAAAATGTTTAAAAACAAGGGTAGTGTTAATAAAATATATGAACTACTTGATGTTAACTTTTCCATTGGAACTATAAGTCCACGATTGCTGAAATAAGGTTCAATCCATTTGATATAAAGGTAAGTGATGTACTTTTTCTATGCTTCATTTTAAATAATTGATAATAAATATATAAATCCACAAGTTGATTAAAATCACAAATAATTTATAAGTTTATGTATCGTTATCAAATATTCGATAGGGCTCATTTTTTGTCAGGCCTTATATTTGCTTTCACATAATAGAATCACAAATAGGGGTTTTTTAAAGCAAATTTTAGGAATTTTTGATTAAAAAAAATATTGTGACCTATAAACAATTTAGTTTGACAATTGTTTATCAAATAGAATTATTTTTAATATCCTCTAACACCAATACCTGAGACGAACGAACTAGAATTTGCGATATTAAAATTTTTAAATACAACCCTGAATTCCACTGCTAAGGTCATTTTAAATGCCTCGTAGTATTCCAATGGTATTGAGTACAATTCTAATCTTTTGTAACGGAATACATACGGATCAGTTTGCTTTCAAATGAAATCACATGGAAGAGTATTCAAAAGAAACCACATCTATTAAATAATTTAAACGTCAACTTTCATTCGCTAGTCATACTATATCAGTACACCTGAAAACGGTGTGTTAATTTGTATAATTTAGTCACAAGACCGTATGGCGTATATAGTTAAATAAAGATGTCAACTCATATTTACAAAAGTTGGATTATGACTGTTTTTGCCAGAGGTCTCTCAAATAAATAGCATTTAAACATTTAAAGATACATACAATTAATTTTTCTGTAACTGCTATTTGAAGTATTTTTCTCTAATAATCCATAAACGATTTTCAGAGCAAAACAATGCTGCTCGCTAAATATCCTTAATCAGTTGTTGACCAATCGTGGTGTTACTAGTGTTCAATAGCATTTAGTAATATTAATAATGAAATTTATGCAGATCAACAATAATCCCTGAGAACATTCCTGCTTTTCCGACTTCCTGTTCCTGTTAGCTGAGACGCAAACTACTGGAAATAGGTCTTGGAGGAAGAGATCGTTTGTTTCGGCGACACACAGGTATTTGGAAAATTGTATATTTGAATAACTTTTTATTATTGATGTAATATTAATATTTTTTGTTTTCTAATACAAAAAAAAATGTGTTCATTCATGTGATTTCACATTTGCAATTCATTTGTATCTGCAGAAGAGAGTTCATTTGCTTATAACAATTAAATGAGCAAAAATTATTATTATAATAATGACATTATATCTAAGTATTTCACTGAATGTGCATTCATAAATTTTATCACTAACTTATAATTTATTTAAATTATGAATGCCGCCTGTAACTGTAAAAAAATAATTATTTATTTATAATCTGAAGTTGATAATAAATAATTACGACTGCATCCCAGAATTTATTTCCTAATAACTTTTATTTAATAAGTGGACATTTGTTTGCAGATCTTCTAAGGCAGCTTTTCTAAAAGATTGCTGAGCTCCAGATAATTTTTCTACGGCGTAAATGACCACCGATGGATGAACAGGTAAGAAACTATATTTTTTTTTATAAAATATATTGTTCTCATGTTCAATCATGAGTACTTATAGTCAAAGGAATATGATTATTATGTCTAAATATTATCTTGTATTCAAATTTTATTTTGAGTACTACATTGAAAGAAATATAACTTTCATGAATGTCTATATAATATTCAAACTATTTAAAGTTAAAATATAGACTATCAATAAAATCAATATCTGGGAACATATGATTAGCATATCTTGAAGCCAGAACATTTTAAATAGTTGTAGGACAACTGTCAGACTTTAGACTAATTTAAAAGACATCACACATTAGTGTCGTTAGTTTTGTTATTGTCGAATGTTGTAATAAAAATTAAGTAGTCTAAATCTAGTTACTAACCAATAAGTTTAGAAATACAAAATTAAAGCAAATTTCAAATACATTTGAAGACATATAAAAACTGTTTGAGAAAATATCGCATGGTACACGCGTATGAACAGTATTTGAATGGTTTAAAAAGTACAACAAACTAATACTTATTATTTAATAGGCAGACATTTGGTTGGTCGAGACGTCAAGAAATTTGGAGAATTTGGATGCAACTTCTAAGCTTTCGATTTCAACACTGCAGATCTTCTAAGCCAGCTTTTCTACAGGATTGCTGAGCTCAAAATAAATCTTGTATGTCTCTGTAAACACCCCTTACCGGGTACTCCAAAATTTTGGTAATTTTTTTATGAATACATTGTTAGTTAACTAACGTAGATATAAAGTTTTAAATTTTTATATTTTATAGTACAGGAAATAATTAAATATAACTGAAATTTTTTCATGTAAACACCCCTTACCGGTTACCCCAAAATTTTGGTAATTTTTTTGTGAATGCATTGTTAGGTATCTAACGTAGATATAAAGATTTAAATTTTTATATCGTATAGTATAGGAAATAATTAAATATAACTGAAATTTTTTCATGTAAACACCCCTTACCGGTTACCCCAAAATTTTGGTAATTTTTTTGTGAATGCATTGTTAGGTAACTAACGTAGATATAAAGATTTAAATTTTTATATCATATAGTATAGGAAATAATTATATATAACTGAAATTTTTTCATGTAAACACCCCTTACCGGTTACCCCAAAATTTTGGTAATTTTTTTGTGAATGCATTGTTAGGTAACTAACGTAGATATAAAGATTTAAATTTTTATATCGTATAGTATAGGAAATAATTAAATATAACTGAAATTTTTTCATGTAAACACCCCTTACCGGTTACCCCAAAATTTTGGTAATTTTTTTGCGAATGCATTGTTAGGTAACTAACGTAGATATAAAGATTTAAATTTTTATATCGTATAGTATAGGAAATAATTAAATATAACTGAAATTTTTTCATGCAAACACCCCTTACCGGTTACCCCAAAATTTTGGTAATTTTTTTGTGAATGCATTGTTAGGTAACTAACGTAGATATAAAGATTTAAATTTTTATATCATATAGTATAGGAAATAATTATATATAACTGAAATTTTTTCATGTAAACACCCCTTACCGGTTACCCCAAAATTTTGGTAATTTTTTTGTGAATGCATTGTTAGGTAACTAACGTAGATATAAAGATTTAAATTTTTATATCGTATAGTATAGGAAATAATTAAATATAACTGAAATTTTTTCATGTAAACACCCCTTACCGGTTACCCCAAAATTTTGGTAATTTTTTTGTGAATGCATTGTTAGGTAACTAACGTAGATATAAAGATTTAAATTTTTATATCATATAGTATAGGAAATAATTATATATAACTGAAATTTTTTCATGTAAACACCCCTTACCGGTTACCCCAAAATTTTGGTAATTTTTTTGCGAATGCATTGTTAGGTAACTAACGTAGATATAAAGATTTAAATTTTTATATCGTATAGTATAGGAAATAATTAAATATAACTGAAATTTTTTCATGTAAACACCCCTTACCGGTTACCCCAAAATTTTGGTAATTTTTTTGCGAATGCATTGTTAGGTAACTAACGTAGATATAAAGATTTAAATTTTTATATCGTATAGTATAGGAAATAATTAAATATAACTGAAATTTTTTCATGTAAACACCCCTTACCGGTTACCCCAAAATTTTGGTAATTTTTTTGTGAATGCATTGTTAGGTAACTAACGTAGATATAAAGATTTAAATTTTTATATCGTATAGTATAGGAAATAATTAAATATAACTGAAATTTTTTCATGTAAACACCCCTTACCGGTTACCCCAAAATTTTGGTAATTTTTTTGTGAATGCATTGTTAGGTAACTAACGTAGATATAAATATTTAAATTTTTATATCATATAGTATAGGAAATAATTATATATAACTGAAATTTTTTCATGTAAACACCCCTTACCGGTTACCCCAAAATTTTGGTAATTTTTTTGTGAATGCATTGTTAGGTAACTAACGTAGATATAAAGATTTAAATTTTTATATCGTATAGTATAGGAAATAATTAAATATAACTGAAATTTTTTCATGTAAACACCCCTTACCGGTTACCCCAAAATTTTGGTAATTTTTTTGTGAATGCATTGTTAGGTAACTAACGTAGATATAAAGATTTAAATTTTTATATCGTATAGTATAGGAAATAATTAAATATAACTGAAATTTTTTCATGTAAACACCCCTTACCGGTTACCCCAAAATTTTGGTAATTTTTTTGTGAATGCATTGTTAGGTAACTAACGTAGATATAAAGATTTAAATTTTTATATCGTATAGTATAGGAAATAATTAAATATAACTGAAATTTTTTCATGCAAACACCCCTTACCGGTTACCCCAAAATTTTGGTAATTTTTTTGTGAATGCATTGTTAGGTAACTAGCGTAGATATAAAGACTTAAATTTTTATGTCTTATAGTACAGGAAATAATTAAATATAACTGAAATTTTTTCATGTAAACACCCCTTACCGGTTATCCCAAAATTATGGTAATTTTTTTATGAATGCATTGTTAGTTAATTAACGTAGATATAAAGTTTTAAATTTTTATGTCTTATAGTACAGGAAATAATTAAATATAACTGAATTTTTTTTATGTAAACACCTTACCGGTTACCCCAAAATTATGGTAATTTTTTTATGAATGCATTGTTAGTTAACTAACGTAGATATAAAGTTTTAAATTTTTATGTCTTATAGTATAGGAAATAATTAAATATAACTGAAATTTTTTCATGTAAACACCCCTTACCGGTTACCCCAAAATTTTGGTAATTTTTTTATGAATGCATTGTTAGTTAGCTAACGTAGATATAAAGATTTAAATTTTTATATCGTATAGTATAGGAAATAATTAAATATAACTGAAATTTTTTCATGTAAACACCCCTTACCGGTTATCCCAAAATTATGGTAATTTTTTTATGAATGCATTGTTAGTTAATTAACGTAGATATAAAGTTTTAAATTTTTATGTCTTATAGTACAGGAAATAATTAAATATAACTGAATTTTTTTTATGTAAACACCTTACCGGTTACCCCAAAATTATGGTAATTTTTTTATGAATGCATTGTTAGTTAACTAACGTAGATATAAAGTTTTAAATTTTTATGTCTTATAGTATAGGAAATAATTAAATATAACTGAAATTTTTTCATGTAAACACCCCTTACCGGTTACCCCAAAATTTTGGTAATTTTTTTATGAATGCATTGTTAGTTAGCTAACGTAGATATAAAGATTTAAATTTTTATATCGTATAGTATAGGAAATAATTAAATATAACTGAAATTTTTTCATGTAAACACCCCTTACCGGTTATCCCAAAATTATGGTAATTTTTTTATGAATGCATTGTTAGTTAATTAACGTAGATATAAAGTTTTAAATTTTTATGTCTTATAGTACAGGAAATAATTAAATATAACTGAAATTTTTTCATGTAAACACCCCTTACCGGTTACCCCAAAATTTTGGTAATTTTTTTGTGAATGCATTGTTAGGTAACTAACGTAGATATAAAGTTTTAAATTTTTATATCGTATAGTATAGGAAATAAATAAATATAACTGAAATTTTTTCATGTAAACACCCCTTACCGGTTACCCCAAAATTTTGGTAATTTTTTTGTGAATGCATTGTTAGGTAACTAACGTAGATATAAAGATTTAAATTTTTATATCGTATAGTATAGGAAATAATTAAATATAACTGAAATTTTTTCATGTAAACACCCCTTATCGGTTACCCCAAAATTTTGGTAATTTTTTTGTGAATGCATTGTTAGGTAACTAACGTAGATATAAAGATTTAAATTTTTATATCGTATAGTATAGGAAATAATTAAATATAACTGAAATTTTTTCATGTAAACACCGCTTACCGATTACCCCAAAATTTTGGTAATTTTTTTGTGAATGCATTGTTAGGTAACTAACGTAGATATAAAGATTTAAATTTTTATATCATATAGTATAGGAAATAATTAAATATAACTGAAATTTTTTCATGTAAGCACCCCTTACCGGTTACCCCAAAATTTTGGTAATTTTTTTGTGAATGCATTGTTAGGTAACTAGCGTAGATATAAAGACTTAAATTTTTATGTCTTATAGTACAGGAAATAATTAAATATAACTGAAATTTTTTCATGTAAACACCCCTTATCGGTTACCCCAAAATTTTGGTAATTTTTTTGCGAATGCATTGTTAGGTAACTAACGTAGATATAAAGATTTAAATTTTTATATCGTATAGTATAGGAAATAATTAAATATAACTGAAATTTTTTCATGTAAACACCCCTTACCGGTTACCCCAAAATTTTGGTAATTTTTTTGTGAATGCATTGTTAGGTAACTAACGTAGATATAAAGATTTAAATTTTTATATCATATAGTATAGGAAATAATTAAATATAACTGAAATTTTTTCATGTAAACACCCCTTACCGGTTACCCCAAAATTTTGGTAATTTTTTTGTGAATGCATTGTTAGGTAACTAGCGTAGATATAAAGACTTAAATTTTTATGTCTTATAGTACAGGAAATAATTAAATATAACTGAAATTTTTTCATGTAAACACCCCTTACCGGTTATCCCAAAATTATGGTAATTTTTTTATGAATGCATTGTTAGTTAATTAACGTAGATATAAAGTTTTAAATTTTTATGTCTTATAGTAC
This sequence comes from Harpalus rubripes, assembly GCA_963082715.1. Lineage (NCBI taxonomy): Eukaryota > Metazoa > Arthropoda > Insecta > Coleoptera > Carabidae > Harpalus > Harpalus rubripes. The sequence continues at coordinate 58,527,466 of OY720457.1, read as the reverse complement.
AGGAAATAATTAAATATAACTGAAATTTTTTCATGCAAACACCCCTTACCGGTTACCCCAAAATTTTGGTAATTTTTTTGTGAATGCATTGTTAGGTAACTAACGTAGATATAAAGATTTAAATTTTTATATCATATAGTATAGGAAATAATTAAATATAACTGAAATTTTTTCATGTAAACACCCCTTACCGGTTACCCCAAAATTTTGGTAATTTTTTTGTGAATGCATTGTTAGGTAACTAGCGTAGATATAAAGACTTAAATTTTTATGTCTTATAGTACAGGAAATAATTAAATATAACTGAAATTTTTTCATGTAAACACCCCTTACCGGTTATCCCAAAATTATGGTAATTTTTTTATGAATGCATTGTTAGTTAATTAACGTAGATATAAAGTTTTAAATTTTTATGTCTTATAGTACAGGAAATAATTAAATATAACTGAATTTTTTTTATGTAAACACCTTACCGGTTACCCCAAAATTATGGTAATTTTTTTATGAATGCATTGTTAGTTAACTAACGTAGATATAAAGTTTTAAATTTTTATGTCTTATAGTATAGGAAATAATTAAATATAACTGAAATTTTTTCATGTAAACACCCCTTACCGGTTACCCCAAAATTTTGGTAATTTTTTTATGAATGCATTGTTAGTTAGCTAACGTAGGTATAAAGATTTAAATTTTTATATCGTATAGTATAGGAAATAATTAAATATAACTGAAATTTTTTCATGTAAACACCCCTTACCGGTTACCCCAAAATGATGGTAATTTTTTTATGAATGCATTGTTAGTTAACTAACGTAGATATAAAGATTTAAATTTTTATGTCTTATAGTACAGGAAATAATTAAATATAACTGAAATTTTTTCATGTAAACACCCCTTACCGGTTACCCCAAAATTATGGTAATTTTTTTATGAATGCATTGTTAGTTAACTAACGTAGATATAAAGTTTTAAATTTTTATGTCTTATAGTATAGGAAATAATTAAATATAACTGAAATTTTTTCATGTAAACACCCCTTACCGGTTACCCCAAAATTTTGGTAATTTTTTTGTGAATGCATTGTTAGGTAACTAACGTAGATATAAAGATTTAAATTTTTATATCGTATAGTATAGGAAATAATTAAATATAACTGAAATTTTTTCATATAAACACCCCTTACCGGTTACCCCAAAATTTTGGTAATTTTTTTGTGAATGCATTGTTAGTTAACTAACGTAGATATAAAGTTATAAATTTTTATGTCTTATAGTACAGGAAATAATTAAATATAACTGAAATTTTTTCATGTAAACACCCCTTACCGGTTACCCCAAAATTTTGGTAATTTTTTTATGAATGCACTGTTAGTTAACTAACGTAGATATAAAGTTTTAATTCACCCTTACTAGTTTTCCCCGGAATTTGGTAATATGTTAAATAAATACATACTTCCCTTTTTGTTGTAGTTTTCACCCCTGAAATAAGGGATTGTTAGATAAAAAATTGTATTAGTTTAAGTAATATTTATTATTTATTTGTAATACATTGTTGTCTTTATTATCTTCATAGCTTATATTGCATTTATTTTCATTATTCTTTGTATTTTGTAAATATGTATACTTACCATTGTCCTGAAAAATTAGAAATAGGGATGTTTAAATAATAGTTTGTATTAATTTTACATGTATTAATTGTTTATTTGTATTTTACATTTTTGTATTTCATGCAATTACCCTTAATGTACAATATTTTATAGAATAAAATATAAATTAAAATATAATTTGTCTATTTCTTAATCCTTACACGTATGTAGTTTTTAAAACGGCCGCAAGGGTGCAGCAGTTGTCGATAAACGTTGCAATTCAAGTAAAAACTGTGCCCATCATATATCTTTGCGCCTAAAATATAGGCAACCATAATTTCATATGGTAGCATCTATACTCGATTTTTTTACAAAATTTGTTGTATAGATGCTACTTTAAGGTAGCATCTATACTAGATTTTTTACAAAATTTGGTACATAGATGCTACTTTAAGGTAGCATATATACTCGATTTTTTCGAAAAATTAGTTCATGGATGCTTCTTTTTTTACTGAATCAAAATTCCCAATAGGTATATCATTGCACGATTTACTGAGTTTAAATTCCTAGTAGGTATACGCTGTTTCCGACAGGTGCTGCCCCCTGGCGGCTGTTTTAAGAACTATATACGTAATACGATCACGACTCTTAGAAACTATATACTTACGTGTTTGAGGGGTGCATTATAAAAATCAAAACTCTATACTTACGTGTGTTTGAGGGATGTTATAAAAAAATTAAGACTAACTATTAAAAAATAAGTCATTTTTAAATCAATTTTACAGTTTATTAGCAATATATAATTACAAATATATTTAAAATATACATTAACATTTTATTACAATATTTAAATAAACTTTGTTTTATTTATACAGCAACGTTTATCGACAGGTGCTGCCCCCTTGTTGCTGTGTTAAAAACTATATATACAAATTATTATATTTATTAACAAATTTAGTTACAATTATGAACAGAATTAGAAAACAACACAAATGAAACGTACATTTGTGTTTAAATTATTTCATACTGTGTTACCAAATAAATGTATCATTATTTCATTACAAAATAAAGATGCAACATGACTAATAGAAAAATACAACTACAATAATGATAATTTTACTTGGTAACTAACATTTTACAACTAAATTCTGTTTGGCACGTTAAAAAATTATCAAATTTGATAACAAACTTAGTAAGAAATAATTATCAACAGAATTTTTAAACATAAATGTCTTTTATGTTTCATGTATTTCTGTTCTATGTTCATTCTATTTATAAGTGCTGCTAAATTTGTTAACAAATCTAATAACAATTTATGACAGTGTCAAACATGGTGTAGTTATAAAACTAAAACGTTTGTTACCAAATATAATTACCATGATTGTGGTTTTAATTAATAACAAATAATACAACCATAATTATTTCATTTGGTAACAAACATTATAGTTTTATAACCAAATCCGAAGCTCTATTTTTATATTTTGCTACCAGATATATAATGTATTAAATAGAGTTCCGTTTACAATACTTACAGACTATTTAACAAATTAAATTTTGGGGTCCCTAAATAAGATTTCTTGTCCCCATTGTCAAAGGTACAAGATTTCTTATTCAGTTTAAGACCGTTTGCGAACATTATATATTTTTTTGGTGTTACCACCCAACCGCCCACTTACCAAAATATATAATATTGATTAATACAAAGCTTCATTTACAATAAATACTTAAAATCTAACATTACCCTGACCGCGTTTAAATGCTTAATAATAAACACAATTTTTACTAAAAATACCTACAGTACGACTAATGTGTCTGGTTTAAATTAAACAGAACATAAATTAAAAGATTGTTTTATTATGTACATACAATTTAAACAGGTTTTATGAAGAGGAATCCATGGTCTGGGTCACCAAACGGCACTGCGATCTTGACGACAGTGACAGGGAAGTAGGGATTTCTTTCAACTTAACTAAACTATTTATTTAATAATTTGTATATATATAGGGAGCAACCGCCCTCAAATGCCAAACCCACGCTCCCCATATATACGATTTATTAAATAAATACAATTTCGTGTACAATAATATTTTATAATCTAACTTAAACTATTGTAGAACCCCCCCCCAATTTAAGTTGGTGAAGTGCGCAAAATAGCCTATCTTACGTTAATATCTCGTTCAAAGAATAGCAAATCTAAGCCTATCTTACGTTAATATCTCGTTCAAAAAATAGCAAATCTAAAAGTGTGAAGTTACGTTAATTTTTCTCTCTCTCTCAAAAAGCAAAAACAACCCTTGCCTATCTTATATCTAAGCTATCTTATGTCTACGCAAGCTATCTTACATCTAGACTATGCTAAGCTAAAGGCGAAGTATAAGAGAGAGATATACGAGCTAAGACAAAAAGTGAGAACGCCGGGGTGGTTCTCACATGTAGTTTACGAGGGGGTTAAGCCGACCCCACACGATGCACTGCATGTACGGCCTGCCAACGCGAGCTCCCTAAGGACAAGATAGACAGTTACATATAATCTACTCGGCTTGGATGCCTGAGACAGCTACTCCCGAAGACATCGCCCGGTCTTATACGCGATACCTAACCCGAACGCGGTCAACCCGTGTGCTCAAACAAAGTTAAATCAAACAAAAACTTTACTTTGTCTTTAATTATTCGTTGCCATTAACATTAAATGATGATTACATACGTTGCCTCCGGATGAGGAGAGCACAAAGACGCCATAAGAGAGTTTCCTGTGATAGCATTCAGGTTTGTTTAATCTTTTCTCATTCGAGTCTAGCAATCTAGAGCGTAGACCAATACGATGGTCAGCAAGCAAGTTTACAAAAGAATTAAACTGTCCCTAGAAACATTCGCACAAGTGCGAAGCGATCCCCCAGAATAAACAACTGGTTTCACATGACATTGGCTAACCATATCAGTCCACTCAATTATGGAAAATCGCGCACGAACCCTGCCTACCCATCCCACTAACCGTGATGTTAAATAAGGAAACCCGAACCCACATCAAGTTTCGAATCTCTCCCACCTTCCTGACCCTCTCACTGATTCTCTCACCATTCGCATCATTCATGCCCCGATACATATATTTTTCTTTTCACATACACTCTCCCTAGGTATCGTCTGGATAACCCGCGAAGTACGCATACCACGGTGGCAAACGTAGACGCACGATTTTATGATGAATCGCCAAGGAATGCACTTCAAATTAATCAATTTATTTTCATTTTTAAAGAAAACGCGTGTTTGCTCAACGGCGCGATGAGCCAAAGTTTAATTTAGACCTGAAAATACATTTAAAAGAACTTAAAACTAACTTAAAATCTACTATATTAATCTAGTCTTCTTGATGTCCGATTCCTGAAAAATATATATGCTAATCATATGTTCCCAGATATTGATTTTATTGATAAATAGCCGATATTTCAATTTTAAATTGTTTCAATATTATACAGACATTCATGAAAGTTATATTTCTTTCAACGTAGTACTCAAATTCGAATTTGAATACAAGATAATATTTAGACATACTTATAGTCATATTCCTTTAGACTATAAGTTCTCATGGTTGAACATGAGAACAAAATATTTTATAAAAAAATTAAAGTTTCTTACCAGTTCATTCATCGATGGTCGTCTTCGCCGTAGAAAAGCTGTCTTAGAAGATCTGCAGTGTTGAAATCCAAAGTTCGAACGCTGCATCCAAGTTCTCCATGTTTCTTGACGTCTCAGACCAGCCAAAGGTCCACCTATTAAATAATAATAATTATTAGTTTGAGGTATTCTTTAAACTATTTCAAAAGTTGGATAATATATACATCTGACAATCTATCGTCTCAGCGAATAGCATGTACTACTGTACATTGCTAGCTTGAAATGCCTCTGCTTTGCTTACAATTTTAAGCCAACATGAAATTGTACTAAGGTCAAATTTGATTGTGAATGTAGTTGGCGGGAGGTACGTTGTGGTATCATTTTCAATTGACGGGAGATACTGTTGCTCTAGCTCGATTTGTAATTAGCAGGAGGTATTGTTGATTAAAAAGTATGTCACCTTTACACATTGATTAGTTGGCGGGAGGTATTGTAAAAAATATGAAGTGTCATCTTAGCCAGAGTTTGATTGGTTGTTTTAATTTATTTAAAAGTATTCCCTTCCGTGCTCTATTCCCATTTAATTGACGGGAGGTACTGTTGATCTATCTCCATTTGTAATTACCAGCAGGTATTGCTGTTAAAAAAAATGCCACCTTTATACTTTATTAGTTGGCGAGAGGTGCTGGTACTCTATTCTCATTTTCAATTGACGGGAGGTATTGTTGATCTATCTCCATTTGCAATTAGCGGGAGGTATTGTTGGTTAAAAAAATATATCCCCTTTACACATTGATTTAGTTGACGGGAGATAAAAAATGAAGTCACCTTAGCCAGACTTTGGTTGTTTTATTTTATTTAAAAGTATTCCCTTCTAACATGTATAATTTCCGGAAGCCATTGTTTCGTCATAAAACATCACTTAGATTAGTTTGCGGGAAGTCCTGGAGCTCTATTTTAATTTTCATTTGACGGGAAGTACTGTTAATCTATCTCCATTTATAATTAGCGGGAGGTATTGCTGTTAAAAAAATCACCTTTACATATTGATTTAGTTGGCAGGAGGTATTGTAACAAATATGTAGTGTGTCATCTTAACCAGACTTTGATTGGTTGTTTTATTTTATTTAAAAGTATTGCCTTCCAACATGTATAATTTACGGAAGCCATTGTTTCGTCATAAAACATCACTTACATTAGCTTGCGAGAAGTACTGTGCTCTATTTCCATTTTCAATTGACGGGAGGTACTGTTGATCTATATCCATTTGTAATTAGCGGCAGATATTGTCACCCTTACACTTTGATATAGTTGACGGGAGGTAAAAAATATGAAGTCACCTTAGCCAGACTTTGGTTGTTTTATTTTATTTAACAGTATACCCTTCCAACATGTATAATTTACGGCAGCCATTGTTTCGTCATAAAACATCACTTACATTAGCTTGCGAGAAGTACTGTGCTCTATTCCCATTTTCAATTGACGGGAGGCACTGTTGATCTATCGCCATTTGTAATTAGCGGGAAGTATTGTTGGTTAAAAATATGTCATCTTTACACATTAATTTAGTTGACCGGAGTTAAAAAATATGAAGTTACCTTAGCCAGACTTTGGTTATTTTATTTTATTTAAAAGTATACCCTTCCAACATGTATAATTTACGGCAGCCATTGTTTCGTCATAAAACATCACTTACATTAGCTTGCGAGAAGTACTGTGCTCTATTCCCATTTTCAATTGACGGGAGGCACTGTTGATCTATCGCCATTTGTAATTAGCGGGAAGTATTGTTGGTTAAAAATATGTCATCTTTACACATTAATTTAGTTGACCGGAGTTAAAAAATATGAAGTTACCTTAGCCAGACTTTGGTTATTTTATTTTATTTAAAAGTATACCCTTCCAACATGTATAATTTACGGCAGCCATTGTTTCGTCATAAAACATCACTTACATTAGCTTGCGAGAGGTACTGTGCTCTATTCCCATTTTCAATTGACGTGAGGTACTATTGATCTATCGCCATTTGTAATTAGCGAGAGGTATTGTTGGTTAAAAATATGTCATCTTTACACATTAATTTAGTTGACCGGAGGTAAAAAATATGAAGTTACCTTAGCCAGACTTTGGTTGTTTTTTTTAATTTAAAAGTATTCCCTACCCACATTTATAATTTACGAGAGCCATTTTTCCATCCTCAAAGTGTTTCCTCATGTCAAATATTAAACGACGGGTGCATATTGATTTTTGTGTGACGGAGAAAGGTATACTGCAAGACAGAGACATCACGACATAGAATAATAAAGATAAGAGTGAACACTCACTTTTAAATATTGATTTTTAGACAAAGAGAGGAATATGTAACTATTTCATTCTAATAAACTATTCTTCTTACTGGATTATTTTTTGTGAAAGATAGTGTTAGGTCCGTAACATATCTCGGTGATCATAGAGTAATACAAACAGGAGTGGACACTCGCTTTCAAAATTTATTATTTTAAGACAAAGAGAGGAATATATAACTATTTCATTCTAATGAACTCTTCTTCTTACTGTAATATTTGTTGGGAAATATGGTGTTAAGTCCCTACATATCTCAGTTATAGACAATACGATGTATTTATACTGGAAGTTAGGGAGATAGTGTATTTTTGAAGGAACATAGCCCATAATGGTTTTACTACATGCCTACATATCTGACAACCGTAATTTTTCAATTTTAGTATTTAAGAATTTTATATCAAGGGGCATAACATATTAGATTTTGGCTACAATTGATAAACCGGAAGTGTTACTTTACTTGAAGCTCTGAACAGATTTTCGTGAAAAATATATTAAGATATATTCCAAAACTTTTCAAATTTGGTATTAAAGACTTTTAGATTAACGAGAACGACATATTAGAATATTACTACAATTGATAAACCGGAAGTGTTACTTTACTTGAAGCTCTGAACAGATTTTCGTGAAAAATATATTAAGATATATTCCAAAACTTTTCAAATTTGGTATAAAAGACTTTTAGATTAACGAGAACGACATATTAGAATATTACTACAATTGATAAACCGGAAGTGATACTTTACTTGAAGCTCTGAACAGATTTTCGTGAAAAATATATTAAGATATATTCCAAAACTTTTCAAATTTGGTATTTAAGACTTTTAGATTAATGAGAACAACATATTAAAATTACGGAAAAATTGATAAACCGGAAGTGATACTTTACTTGAAGCTCTGAACAGATTTCCGTGAAAATTATATTCCAAAACTTTTCAAATTTGGTATTTAAGACGTTTCGAGTAATGAGAACGACATATTAGAATTACGCTAAAATTGATAAACCGGAAGTGATACTTTACTTGACGCTATGAACAGATTTTCGTAAAAAATATATTAAGATATATTCCAAAACTTTTCAAATTTGGTATTTAAGACTTTTAGATTAATGAGAACAACATATTAAAATTACGGAAAAACTGATAAACCGGAAGTGATACTTTACTTGACGCTCTGAACAGATTTTCGTAAAAAATATATTAAGATATATTCCAAAACTTTTCAAATTTGGTATTTAAGACTTTTAGATTAATGAGAACAACATATTAAAATTATGGAAAAATTGATAAACCGGAAGTGATACTTTACTTGAAACTCTGAACAGATTTTCGTGAAAAATATATTCCAAAACTTTTCAAATTTGGTATTTAAGACTTTTAGATTAATGAGAACAACATATTAAAATTATGGAAAAATTGATAAACCGGAAGTGATACTTTACTTGAAGCTCTGAACAGATTTTCGTGAAAAATATATTCCAAAACTTTTCAAATTTGGTATTTAAGACTTTTAGATTAATGAGAACAACATATTATAATTACGGAAAAATTGATAAACCGGAAGTGATACTTTACTTGAAGCTCTGAACAGATTTTCGTGAAAAATATATTAAGATATATTCCAAAACTTTTCAAATTTGGTATTTAAGACTTTTAGATTAATGAGAACAACATATTAGAATTACGCTAAATTTTATACACCGGAAGTGATACTTTACTTGAAGCTCTTAACAGGTTTTCGGGAAACATATTACTATATTTACGATTATTTGCTTCGTAATATTGTATCAGCCACACATGAACATTGAAAATTAGTACAAATATGCAGAAAAGCCTATAGAATCAAATGGCGTAACGAGCATCAATGTATCTTTTACCGTTAATTAGTTATACTCCGCCAAAGTTAAAAAAACTTTTAAGATTCCTAATCAAATTAAAAATTGGTATCTTGTAAAGTAAGGGCCTTGGAATTTTTAAATTATTTTTTCCGTAATCAGCGGGTCAGAATTAAGGGAATAAAATACTTTTTAGAAAAATACAGGGTGGTCAAGTTTTTGACGGTGTACTCAGATTTCCAAGCTGCCATTTTTACATTATTTGCTTCGTAATATTGTCTCAGCCGTATATGAACATTGAAAATTAGTACATATATGTAGAAAAGTCTATAGAATCGAATGGTGTAACGGGTATCAATGTATCTTTTACCGTTAATTAGTTATACTCCGCCAAAATTAAAAAAACTTGTAAGATTCCTAATCAAATTAAAAATTTGTATCTTGTAAAGTAAGGGCCTTGGAATTTTTAAATTATTTTTCCCGTAATCGATATTTCAATTTAAAATTGTTTCAATATTATACAGACATCCATGAAGGTTATATTTCTTTCAATGTAGTACTCAAAATCGAATTTAAATACAAGATAATATTTAGACATACTTATAGTCACATTCCTTTGACTATAAGTTCTCATGATTGAACATGAGAACAAAATATTTTATAAAAAAAATTAAAGTTTCTTACCGGTTCATTCATCGATGGTCGTCTTCGCCGTAGAAGATTTGCCTGGAGCTCAGCAATCCTTTAGAAAAGCTGCCTTAGAAGATCTGCAGTGTTGAAATCCAAAGCTCGAACGCTGCATCGAAATTCTCCAAGAAACTTGAGGGGCCCAGTGCAGCAACTCCGTTGTCTCTTGTTTCTCCTAAAGGTGCTCTGGCCTTTTCTGCTATCATTTCCATTCGAAGCCGTCATGCATGCAATCTGAAATAAAAAGAGAAATGTTTTACTTCAGTAATGCTTTAATTTTGCTCGTGCATTACATAGTTATTGTTTGTACATTTTTAAAAAGCATTACAAATAAAGTAAAAGTTGTTAACACTTAAGAATAAATAACAAAACTTATGTTTAACTTACATTTTTCATATGATGTTCACGCCGCTATATTGCCTTTGTAGATGGAACAGCATCTATGCGAAATCGTGAAACAATTTTTGAAATATCGCCAAGTCAAATTTGATTTCTTGTGAATTGTGCAGAACTTGTAACGGTAGATTATTCCATCTTCTTTTCTCCCTGTTGGTCTTCTCTCTTGAGGTTTTCTTTTTTGAATAGGAAATTTAAAATTTATACATTAAAGTATATTAACCCGTAAATGAGAAGGTTGTTGAAATTTAACAAAACTGGGAAAGTGTTCTTTGCTTTGATTTAATTATTTACTATTTTCGTTACAGTTCATTTTTATTATTGTTCTCTTGCTGAAATACGTACACTGAATGCGGGAGGTGTTACGTTACTTTGTTTCTTAATTGAACTAAATTATGTAATTTTTGTTTCGAACAATAAAAAATATTAAATGAAATACTAGCTATGATGACTCAATAAATATCAAATATATTAAAAATAAAAATTAAGACAAGAACAATGCCCGGAAATAGTAAATATTCCAGAATATCTTAAAAACATGAAATAATTGCGTAGGCTTGCACAGTCTGTCATGAGAAATATTCGTTTTCCGGGAATGGACTGTCATATTTTGAGTCAGAGCTCAAAGTTTCGCCCACAGTCGTATGGGGCATCTTCAGGAGCAAGGAGGATAGTACTGTCTCAAACAAGGTTACCCGACGTGTCAACCACGCTAGAGGCCGAGTTTAAGCAACAAGAAGGGGGAGACTCAGTTTACAGGTCGGGTAACCTTGTAAACTGAGTCTCCCCCTCTTGTTGCTTAAACTCGGCCTCTAGCGTGGTTGACACGTCGGGTAACCTTGTTTAAGATAGTACTGCCCCCCTTGCTCCTGAAGATGCCCCATACGACTGCGGGCGAAACGTTGAGCTCTGACTCAAAATATGACACAGTCCATTCCCGGAAAACCAATATTTCTCATCTTAAAAACAAGTCAAAATTGTGAACTGCCCGTATTTCAAATAGCATGCATTTGCATGAAAATATTTGGAAAATAAATTATTTATGAATTAATATTTATCTAAAATAGATAAAAATTGTTTTTAGTCAGGTATTTTAAATTTGAATTGATAACAAGAAATAAATACATAATTTTTCTGACTTTGCGATAAAGCCAGATCCACATTGAAACGAACATTGTTAGCTAACAATGCTTGCTAACATGTTCGCTAACATTTGTTAGCAAAAGTAGAATTGGTACGTTCGTACTAACATTTTGCGACCTAATAACAATGTTCGCTACGGTAAACTTTAAAGAAATAAATGTTATTACTATATTCAAAATTGTAGATGTAGATTTTTTAAGCATAAAATGTAAGTATTTACAATAACAGAAATACTTTTCTCTGGTGAGGAAATTTTGAATCCAATTAAATTGATTAATTATTAAAAATTTGATAGTGACTGCCGTCTTCGATTTGTAAATATAACAAAATAAAAACTTCTCTTCCTTTTCTCAAAACTGTGGGGACAATTGTTCCCAAATATGATACTGAACAATATTGAACAAAAAATAATAGTTTCAAAGTGGACTCGGCTTAAGCTATTTTATCTGCTACCGACAATATTTTCAAAAATGGAATAATTAACTGAGTACTTAGAATATTTTGGACTAGTCCGGTAAAGTGATAGTGATATTTTCTAGTCGGTCACAGATAAAATAGCTAGTTGTGGAGACGTTGGTTCCCATTTTTTATTATGGTTAAGCCCTGCCACCACGTCAAGGTCTCTCCACATGGGCAGGGAACCCTGTCTTAGCCTGCCCGCGACCCAAAGACAGTCAAAGACAGGGCCACCCCGCGTCACCAATTGACACGAGGTGTCTAACGATTTCCGCGATCTAACCTAAATTTCCTACTTAACGCTAATCAGCTAATGGGTCGCATCTACACTTATTAATGGGGATTGAACCCCATGGCTAGGCGCTGATGTCAAACTTAATTTCCTCTATATTTATTCCACCAAGTTATTATGTAGAATGAATCCTGATGTCCGGTCCATATGCAGATGATAAATTGTTATTTTAATTTCTTTCGAGAAAGCAATTGTACTCCTGTTGTTATAAGCTTCTGGTTATAATATGAAAAAAGAAAAGCAATCTGCCGGTTGAATTATTTGAAATATGATCCTATAAATGTTCCAGTCCAGATGCTGATGATATATTGTTGCTTCCATTTCTTTTCAGTTGTACGTGAATAATAAATTGCTGACAAAGTTTTATTTTAAGCTTTTGCTTATAAAATGAACAAACAACCTGCCTGTTGTGTTATTAAAAAGATAATCCTGCAAATGTCCAGTCCAGATGCTGATGATATATTGTTGTTTCAATTTCTTTCAAGTTAAAGCTTCCATTCCTTTTAAAATTGTACAAAATGCAAAATATATATTTCTTGTTTATAATATTGAAAAAAGAAATGCAACCCTGTTGTATTTAGAAGATGATCCTGCTGATGTCCTGCCCAGATGTTGATGATATATTGTTTTCATTCCTTTTCTTCCCTATCAATATCTTTAATGTTTCTATAATATATGGGATTACTAGAATGGATTCTTTGTTATTGCTTCTTTCCTTGTTCTGGGCCCCTTTCAGACGGTCCGTGATGGTCGTCAAATCCATTCTGCCGTAGATCCCTCCTTATGTTCCTTATTTCCATATTAAGTACCTCTTCTGAAGAAGCTAACCAGATTGTTCCTCTAATTGAAATCAATAGAGCTCATCGTTTCCACAAAGTGTGAAGAGTTCTTCACAGGACTCTGTGATGCCTTTAAGAGATCGGAAAATTCGTTATAGGTATTTGGCGCGCTGATGTAGTGGAGAGTTCCGTGAACTGATGATTGGCCGTAACGGTGTGCTTTGTTTCGGATTTTTGGCAGTCCAGCGAGGTGTGGTGGCTTACTGTAATGTAGATGTTAAGTGTCGTTCTTGTTCTAGATGGAATGTGTTCCTCGTATTTCTTCAGTGTCTGGTAAAACTTTCGTTCAATTTTCCTAGTAGGATTGACTTCAAGATGTTTGTTTCCACTTTCAAATATTTCTCATTTTTTGTTCGTAAATAGTCATAATCAAGACAGTCACGTTGTCTTTGTCTGCAGGTAGGATTTAAATGGTTTTGTCCTATTGGTGTAAACTGAGCGTTCTGTCCTCATCCCTGGTTGTGTTCTTCGTTTGTTTATTCTTCTTCTGCAGGAGTGCCCGTATTTTCTTCGGAATTCTTCTGCGCCGGCTTTTGATAGTTTCGCAGAGTCGGCAGCACAAACTATGTCCAAAATAGGTATCTCTTTCGTGGTTAGAGCGAAATTTCAACCCATACTTAAAAGTTCTTCTGGTGCTGATAGTGGTCGATTGGGCAGATAGATCATGGACTTCTTTGCACTTCTGTCCTCTAGATCTTCAGTACGTTTGTATTCCAAAGTTTCTTGTTGTCTTCTGGATGTTAAGAAATATAACACAGTGTCTATTTTTAGAATATTGCATCCTGTCTTCATGCAGCAAACTTGTCTTCTTCCATCGATGGTAATTGATCTGTTATTTGATAAGTGCTCGGCGTGCGTTGCGCAGTATTCATCTAGCTCTAGCCTCCAGGGGCCCCTAGAATGGAGGCTATAGCTAGAAAAATACTGAATAACGCCAGCCGAACACTTATCAAATCACAAATCGATTACCACCGATGGAAGAACAACCTTGCGTATTCAAAAAAATAGACAAAATCTGTGGTACACTTCTTAACAACATTCAGAAGATACAAGGAACTTCGAAAATACTAATGGACCGGAGATCTCGACAGAAGTGCAAAGAAGTCCATCATCAACCTGCCCAACCGACCACTATTACTACCAGAAGAACTTTTAGGAAAGGGTTTAAATTACGCTCTAACCCCGAAAGAGATACCTATTTTGGATATAATTTATGCTGCCGATTGTGCGAAACTACCAAAAGCCGACGCAAAAGATTTCCGATGGAAAATACGGACAGTCCTGCAGAAGATGAACAAGCAAATGAAGAACACAACAAGAAAAGAGGAAAGAGCACTCAGTGTACACAAAAAAAGAACACCATCAAAATCTTACCCGCTGTCAAAGGCAACGCGAATGTCATTATTGATACGACAATCTACGAACAAAAAATTAGAGAAATACTGAAAACTGGAAATTGCAAACATCTTACAGTCAATCCTACTACAAAAATTGAAAGAAAAGTTTACCAGACACTGAAGAAATACGAAGAGCAAATTCCATGCAGAACAAGAACCACTATAACACCACACTACAGTAAAACCACCGCATCTCTGTGGGCTGCCAAAAATCCATAAACAAATCATGCTGTTACGGCCAACCATCAGTTCACAGAACTCTCCAGTACATCAGCTTGGCAAATACCCACGGATTTTATGACCTCTTTAGGACACCCCAAATCCTGCAAAGAACTCTTCACATTTTGAGGAATGATGAACTCCATTGATCTTCGACCAGAAGACAAAATCGTCAGATTCGACATCGTAAGTCTATTCACCAATGTTCCATTGGGAGCGTCCCTGTAGAAAGGCGCAAAGTAGTCCCACGTAGAATGTTCTAAAAAGGCGTAATGTAGTTTTCCACGATGAATGTTGATATAGTGTTTCCTTCCGTATGAGTTGGTATAAAATGTGCGATATATATTCCTTACAAAAAGTCAATTATACGCCTTTGCTTATATGAAAAATAACTGCAAAACTGTTGTATTTTATAGATGTTCTTGTAGATGTCAGAGTCCAGATACTGATAATATAATTGTTTCCCTTACAAAAGGCGCAAAGAAGTAGACTCCCACGTAGATAAAGTAGTAAAAGTGTAGTGTAGTCTCCAACGGTGATAATCCTACTGTAAAATGGCGCAGAATAGTATGTTTCCCACGTTGTAATGTGCTGAAGCGTAAAGTAGTAGACATCCCACGAAGGTAGTATAAAGTTGTAAAAAGGTGTAGTGTACATATCCAACGGTGGGTGACAATTCCTATACTGTAAAATGGCGCAGATTAGTATGTTTCCCACGTTGTAATGTGATGATGCGTAAAGTAGTAGACATTCCCACGAAGGTAGTATAAAGTTGTAGAAAGGTGTAGTGTACATATCCAACGGTGGGTGACAATTCCAATACTGTAAAATGGCGCAGATTAGTATATTTCCCACGTTGTAATATGATGAGGCGTAAAGTAGTAGACATTCCCACGAAGGTAGTATAAAGTTGTAGAAAGGTGTAGTGTACATTTTCCAACGGTGGGTGATAATTCCTATACTGTCAAATTGCGCACATGATTAGTATGTTTCCCACGTTGTAATGTGATGAGGCGTAAAGTAGTAGACATTCCCACGAAGGTAGTATAAAGTTGTACAAAGGTGTAGTGTACATATTCGAACGGTGGGTGACAATTCCTATACTGTAAAATTGCGCAGATGATTAGTATGTTCCTCCCACGTTGTAATGTGATGAGGCGTAAAGTAGTAGACATTCCCACGAAGGTAGTATAAAGTTGTAGAAAGGTGTAGTGTACATATTCAACGGTGGGTGACAATTCCTATACTGTAAAATTGCGCAGATGATTAGTATGTTTCCCACGTTGTAATGTGATGAGGCGTAAAGTAGTAGACATTCCCACGAAGGTAGTATAAAGTTGTAGAAAGGTGTAGTGTACATATCCAACGGTGGTGACAATTCCTATACTGTAAAATTGCGCAGATGATTAGTATGTTTCCCACGTTGTAATGTGATGAGGCGTAAAGTAGTAGACATTCCCACGAAGGTAGTATAAAGTTGTAGAAAGGTGTAGTGTACATATTCAACGGTGGATGACAATTCCTATACTGTAAAATTGCGCAGATGATTAGTATGTTTCCCACGTTGTAATGTGATGAGGCGTAAAGTAGTAGACATTCCCACGAAGGTAGTATAAAGTTGTAGAAAGGTGTAGTGTACATATTCCAACGGTGGATGACAATTCCTATACTGTAAAATTGCGCAGATGATTAGTATGTTTCCCACGTTGTAATGTGATGAGGCGTAAAGTAGTAGACATTCCCACGAAGGTAGTATAAAGTTGTAGAAAGGTGTAGTGTACATATTCCAACGGTGGATGACAATTCCTATACTGTAAAATTGCGCAGATGATTAGTATGTTTCCCACGTTGTAATGTGATGAGGCGTAAAGTAGTAGACATTCCCACGAAGGTAGTATAAAGTTGTAGAAAGGTGTAGTGTACATATTCCAACGGTGGGTGACAATTCCTATACTGTAAAATTGCGCAGATGATTAGTATGTTTTCCCACGTTGTAATGTGATGAGGCGGTAAAGTAGTAGACATTCCACGAAGGTAGTATAAAGTTGTAGAAAGGTGTAGTGTAACATATTCCAACGGTGGTGACAATTCCTATACTGTAAAATTGCGCAGATGATTAGTATGTTTCCCACGTTGTAATGTGATGAGGCGTAAAGTAGTAGACATTCCCACGAAGGTAGTATAAAGTTGTAGAAAGGTGTAGTGTACATATTCCAACGGTGGATGACAATTCCTATACTGTAAAATTGCGCAGATGATTAGTATGTTTCCCACGTTGTAATGTGATGAGGCGTAAAGTAGTAGACATTCCCACGAAGGTAGTATAAAGTTGTAGAAAGGTGTAGTGTACATATTCCAACGGTGGATGACAATTCCTATACTGTAAAATTGCGCAGATGATTAGTATGTTTCCCACGTTGTAATGTGATGAGGCGTAAAGTAGTAGACATTCCCACGAAGGTAGTATAAAGTTGTAGAAAGGTGTAGTGTACATATTCCAACGGTGGATGACAATTCCTATACTGTAAAATTGCGCAGATGATTAGTATGTTTCCCACGTTGTAATGTGATGAGGCGTAAAGTAGTAGACATTCCCACGAAGGTAGTATAAAGTTGTAGAAAGGTGTAGTGTACATATTCCAACGGTGGGATGACAATTCCTATACTGTAAAATTGCGCAGATGATTAGTATGTTTCCCACGTTGTAATGTGATGAGGCGTAAAGTAGTAGACATTCCCACGAAGGTAGTATAAAGTTGTAGAAAGGTGTAGTGTACATATTCCAACGGTGGGTGACAATTCCTATACTGTAAAATTGCGCAGATGATTAGTATGTTTCCCACGTTGTAATGTGATGAGGCGTAAAGTAGTAGACATTCCACGAAGGTAGTATAAAGTTGTAGAAAGGTGTAGTGTATATATTCCAACGGTGGATGACAATTCCTATACTGTAAAATTGCGCAGATGATTAGTATGTTTCCCACGTTGTAATGTGATGAGGCGTAAAGTAGTAGACATTCCCACGAAGGTAGTATAAAGTTGTAGAAAGGTGTAGTGTACATATTCCAACGGTGGATGACAATTCCTATACTGTAAAATTGCGCAGATAATTAGTATGTTTCCCACGTTGTAATGTGATGAGGCGTAAAGTAGTAGACATTCCCACGAAGGTAGTATAAAGTTGTAGAAAGGTGTAGTGTACATATTCCAACGGTGGGTGACAATTCCTATACTGTAAAATTGCGCAGATGATTAGTATGTTTCCCACGTTGTAATGTGATGAGGCGTAAAGTAGTAGACATTCCCACGAAGGTAGTATAAAGTTGTAGAAAGGTGTAGTGTACATATTCCAACGGTGGATGACAATTCCTATACTGTAAAATTGCGCAGATGATTAGTATGTTTCCCACGTTGTAATGTGATGAGGCGTAAAGTAGTAGACATTCCACGAAGGTAGTATAAAGTTGTAGAAAGGTGTAGTGTACATATTCCAACGGTGGATGACAATTCCTATACTGTAAAATTGCGCAGATGATTAGTATGTTTCCCACGTTGTAATGTGATGAGGCGTAAAGTAGTAGACATTCCCACGAAGGTAGTATAAAGTTGTAGAAAGTGTGTGTACATATTCCAACGGTGGATGACAATTCCTATACTGTAAAATTGCGCAGATGATTAGTATGTTTCCCACGTTGTAATGTGATGAGCGTAAAGTAGTAGACATTCCCACGAAGGTAGTATAAAGTTGTAGAAAGGTGTAGTGTACATATTCCAACGGTGGATGACAATTCCTATACTGTAAAATTGCGCAGATGATTAGTATGTTTCCCACGTTGTAATGTGATGAGGCGTAAAGTAGTAGACATTCCCACGAAGGTAGTATAAAGTTGTAGAAAGGTGTAGTGTACATATTCCAACGGTGGATGACAATTCCTATACTGTAAAATTGCGCAGATGATTAGTATGTTTCCCACGTTGTAATGTGATGAGGCGTAAAGTAGTAGACATTCCCACGAAGGTAGTATAAAGTTGTAGAAAGGTGTAGTGTACATATTCCAACGGTGGATGACAATTCCTATACTGTAAAATTGCGCAGATGATTAGTATGTTTCCCACGTTGTAATGTGATGAGGCGTAAAGTAGTAGACATTCCACGAAGGTAGTATAAAGTTGTAGAAAGGTGTAGTGTACATATTCCAACGGTGGATGACAATTCCTATACTGTAAAATTGCGCAGATGATTAGTATGTTTCCCACGTTGTAATGTGATGAGGCGTAAAGTAGTAGACATTCCCACGAAGGTAGTATAAAGTTGTAGAAAGGTGTAGTGTACATATTCCAACGGTGGATGACAATTCCTATACTGTAAAATTGCGCAGATGATTAGTATGTTTCCCACGTTGTAATGTGATGAGGCGTAAAGTAGTAGACATTCCACGAAGGTAGTATAAAGTTGTAGAAAGGTGTAGTGTACATATTCCAACGGTGGATGACAATTCCTATACTGTAAAATTGCGCAGATGATTAGTATGTTTCCCACGTTGTAATGTGATGAGGCGTAAAGTAGTAGACATTCCCACGAAGGTAGTATAAAGTTGTAGAAAGGTGTAGTGTACATATTCCAACGGTGGATGACAATTCCTATACTGTAAAATTGCGCAGATGATTAGTATGTTTCCCACGTTGTAATGTGATGAGGCGTAAAGTAGTAGACATTCCCACGAAGGTAGTATAAAGTTGTAGAAAGGTGTAGTGTACATATTCCAACGGTGGATACAATTCCTATACTGTAAAATTGCGCAGATGATTAGTATGTTTCCCACGTTGTAATGTGATGAGGCGTAAAGTAGTAGACATTCCCACGAAGGTAGTATAAAGTTGTAGAAAGGTGTAGTGTACATATTCCAACGGTGGGTGACAATTCCTATACTGTAAAATTGCGCAGATGATTAGTATGTTTCCCACGTTGTAATGTGATGAGGCGTAAAGTAGTAGACATTCCCACGAAGGTAGTATAAAGTTGTAGAAAGTGTAGTGTACATATTCCAACGGTGGATGACAATTCCTATACTGTAAAATTGCGCAGATGATTAGTATGTTTCCCACGTTGTAATGTGATGAGGCGTAAAGTAGTAGACATTCCACGAAGGTAGTATAAAGTTGTAGAAAGGTGTAGTGTACATATTCCAACGGTGGATGACAATTCCTATACTGTAAAATTGCGCAGATGATTAGTATGTTTCCCACGTTGTAATGTGATGAGGCGTAAAGTAGTAGACATTCCCACGAAGGTAGTATAAAGTTGTAGAAAGGTGTAGTGTACATATTCCAACGGTGGATGACAATTCTATACTGTAAAATTGCGCAGATGATTAGTATGTTTCCACGTTGTAATGTGATGAGGCGTAAAGTAGTAGACATTCCACGAAGGTAGTATAAAGTTGTAGAAAGGTGTAGTGTACATATTCCAACGGTGGATGACAATTCCTATACTGTAAAAATTGCGCAGATGATTAGTATGTTTCCCACGTTGTAATGTGATGAGGCGTAAAGTAGTAGACATTCCACGAAGGTAGTATAAAGTTGTAGAAAGGTGTAGTGTACATATTCCAACGGTGGATGACAATTCCTATACTGTAAAATTGCGCAGATGATTAGTATGTTTCCCACGTTGTAATGTGATGAGGCGTAAAGTAGTAGACATTCCACGAAGGTAGTATAAAGTTGTAGAAAGGTGTAGTGTACATATTCCAACGGTGGATGACAATTCCTATACTGTAAAATTGCGCAGATGATTAGTATGTTTCCCACGTTGTAATGTGATGAGGCGTAAAGTAGTAGACATTCCCACGAAGGTAGTATAAAGTTGTAGAAAGGTGTAGTGTACATATTCCAACGGTGGATGACAATTCCTATACTGTAAAATTGCGCAGAATGATTAGTATGTTTCCACGTTGTAATGTGATGAGGCGTAAAGTAGTAGACATTCCCACGAAGGTAGTATAAAGTTGTAGAAAGGTGTAGTGTACATATTCCAACGGTGGATGACAATTCCTATACTGTAAAATTGCGCAGATGATTAGTATGTTTCCCACGTTGTAATGTGATGAGGCGTAAAGTAGTAGACATTCCACGAAGGTAGTATAAAGTTGTAGAAAGGTGTAGTGTACATATTCCAACGGTGGATGACAATTCCTATACTGTAAAATTGCGCAGATGATTAGTATGTTTCCCACGTTGTAATGTGATGAGGCGTAAAGTAGTAGACATTCCCACGAAGGTAGTATAAAGTTGTAGAAAGTGTAGTGTACATATTCCAACGGTGGATGACAATTCCTATACTGTAAAATTGCGCAGATGATTAGTATGTTTCCCACGTTGTAATGTGATGAGGCGTAAAGTAGTAGACATTCCACGAAGGTAGTATAAAGTTGTAGAAAGGTGTAGTGTACATATTCCAACGGTGGTGACAATTCCTATACTGTAAATTGCGCAGATGATTAGTATGTTTCCCACGTTGTAATGTGATGAGGCGTAAAGTAGTAGACATTCCCACGAAGGTAGTATAAAGTTGTAGAAAGGTGTAGTGTACATATTCCAACGGTGGGTGACAATTCCTATACTGTAAAATTGCGCAGATGATTAGTATGTTTCCCACGTTGTAATGTGATGAGGCGTAAAGTAGTAGACATTCCACGAAGGTAGTATAAAGTTGTAGAAGGTGTAGTGTACATATTCCAACGGTGGGTGACAATTCCTATACTGTAAAATTGCGCAGATGATTAGTATGTTTCCCACGTTGTAATGTGATGAGGCGTAAAGTAGTAGACATTCCCACGAAGGTAGTATAAAGTTGTAGAAAGTTGTAGTGTACATATTCCAACGGTGGGTGACAATTCCTATACTGTAAAATTGCGCAGATGATTAGTATGTTTCCCACGTTGTAATGTGATGAGGCGTAAAGTAGTAGACATTCCACGAAGGTAGTATAAAGTTGTAGAAAGTTGTAGTGTACATATTCCAACGGTGGGTGACAATTCCTATACTGTAAAATTGCGCAGATGATTAGTATGTTTCCCACGTTGTAATGTGATGAGGCGTAAAGTAGTAGACATTCCCACGAAGGTAGTATAAAGTTGTAGAAAGGTGTAGTGTACATATTCCAACGGTGGGTGACAATTCCTATACTGTAAAATTGCGCAGATGATTAGTATGTTTCCCACGTTGTAATGTGATGAGGCGTAAAGTAGTAGATCATTCCCACGAAGGTAGTATAAAGTTGTAAGGGTAGTGTACATATTCCAACGGTGGGTTGACAATTCCTATACTGTAAAATTGCGCAGATGATTAGTATGTTTCCCACGTTGTAATGTGATGAGGCGTAAAGTAGTAGACATTCCCACGAAGGTAGTATAAAGTTGTAGAAGTGTAGTTACATATTCAACGGTGGGCTGACAATTCCTATACTGTAAAATTGCGCAGATGATTAGTATGTTTCCCACGTTGTAATGTGATGAGGCGTAAAGTAGTAGACATTCCCACGAAGGTAGTATAAAGTTGTAGAAAGGTGTAGTGTACATATTCCAACGGTGGATGACAATTCCTATACTGTAAAATTGCGCAGATGATTAGTATGTTTCCCACGTTGTAATGTGATGAGGCGTAAAGTAGTAGACATTCCCACGAAGGTAGTATAAAGTTGTAGAAGGTGTAGTACATATTCCAACGGTGGATGACAATTCCTATACTGTAAAATTGCGCAGATGATTAGTATGTTTCCACGTTGTAATGTGATGAGGCGTAAAGTAGTAGACATTCCCACGAAGGTAGTATAAAGTTGTAGAAAGGTGTAGTGTACATATTCCAACGGTGGATGACAATTCCTATACTGTAAAATTGCGCAGATGATTAGTATGTTTCCCACGTTGTAATGTGATGAGGCGTAAAGTAGTAGACATTCCCACGAAGGTAGTATAAAGTTGTAGAAAGTGTAGTGTACATATTCCAACGGTGGATGACAATTCCTATACTGTAAAATTGCGCAGATGATTAGTATGTTTCCACGTTGTAATGTGATGAGGCGTAAAGTAGTAGACATTCCCACGAAGGTAGTATAAAGTTGTAGAAAGTGTAGTGTACATATTCCAACGGTGGATGACAATTCCTATACTGTAAAAATTGCGCAGATGATTAGTATGTTTCCACGTTGTAATGTGATGAGGCGTAAAGTAGTAGACATTCCCACGAAGGTAGTATAAAGTTGTAGAAAGGTGTAGTGTACATATTCCAACGGTGGATGACAATTCCTATACTGTAAAATTGCGCAGATGATTAGTATGTTTTCCACGTTGTAATGTGATGAGCGTAAAGTAGTAGACATTCCACGAAGGTAGTATAAAGTTGTATCCAACGGTGGATGACAATTCCTATACTGTAAAATTGCGCAGATGATTAGTATGTTTCCCACGTTGTAATGTGATGAGGCGTAAAGTAGTAGACATTCCCACGAAGGTAGTATAAAGTTGTAGAAAGGTGTAGTGTACATATTCCAACGGTGGATGACAATTCCTATACTGTAAAATTGCGCAGATGATTAGTATGTTTCCCACGTTGTAATGTGATGAGGCGTAAAGTAGTAGACATTCCCACGAAGGTAGTATAAAGTTGTAGAAAGGTGTAGTGTACATATTCCAACGGTGGATGACAATTCCTATACTGTAAAATTGCGCAGATGATTAGTATGTTTCCCACGTTGTAATGTGATGAGGCGTAAAGTAGTAGACATTCCCACGAAGGTAGTATAAAGTTGTAGAAAGGTGTAGTGTACATATTCCAACGGTGGATGACAATTCCTATACTGTAAAATTGCGCAGATGATTAGTATGTTTCCCACGTTGTAATGTGATGAGGCGTAAAGTAGTAGACATTCCCACGAAGGTAGTATAAAGTTGTAGAAAGGTGTAGTGTACATATTCCAACGGTGGATGACAATTCCTATACTGTAAAATTGCGCAGATGATTAGTATGTTTCCCACGTTGTAATGTGATGAGGCGTAAAGTGGTAGACATTCCCACGAAGGTAGTATAAAGTTGTAGAAAGGTGTAGTGTACATATTCCAACGGTGGATGACAATTCCTATACTGTAAAATTGCGCAGATGATTAGTATGTTTCCCACGTTGTAATGTGATGAGGCGTAAAGTGGTAGACATTCCCACGAAGGTAGTATAAAGTTGTAGAAAGGTGTAGTGTACATATTCCAACGGTGGGTGACAATTCCTATACTGTAAAATTGCGCAGATGATTAGTATGTTTCCCACGTTGTAATGTGATGAGGCGTAAAGTGGTAGACATTCCCACGAAGGTAGTATAAAGTTGTAGAAAGGTGTAGTGTACATATTCCAACGGTGGATGACAATTCCTATACTGTAAAATTGCGCAGATGATTAGTATGTTTCCCACGTTGTAATGTGATGAGGCGTAAAGTAGTAGACATTCCCACGAAGGTAGTATAAAGTTGTAGAAAAGTGTAGTGTACATATTCCAACGGTGGATGACAATTCCTATACTGTAAAATTGCGCAGATGATTAGTATGTTTCCCACGTTGTAATGTGATGAGGCGTAAAGTAGTAGACATTCCCACGAAGGTACTATAAAGTTGTAGAAAAGTGTAGTGTACATATTCCAACGGTGGATGACAATTCCTATACTGTAAAATTGCGCAGATGATTAGTATGTTTCCCACGTTGTAATGTGATGAGGCGTAAAGTAGTAGACATTCCCACGAAGGTAGTATAAAGTTGTAGAAAGGTGTAGTGTACATATTCCAACGGTGGATGACAATTCCTATACTGTAAAATTGCGCAGATGATTAGTATGTTTCCCACGTTGTAATGTGATGAGGCGTAAAGTAGTAGACATTCCCACGAAGGTAGTATAAAGTTGTAGAAAGGTGTAGTGTACATATTCCAACGGTGGGTGACAATTCCTATACTGTAAAATTGCGCAGATGATTAGCATGTTTCCCACGTTGTAATGTGATGAGGCGTAAAGTAGTAGACATTCCCACGAAGGTAGTATAAAGTTGTAGAAAGGTGTAGTGTACATATTCCAACGGTGGATGACAATTCCTATACTGTAAAATTGCGCAGATGATTAGTATGTTTCCCACGTTGTAATGTGATGAGGCGTAAAGTAGTAGACATTCCCACGAAGGTAGTATAAAGTTGTAGAAAGGTGTAGTGTACATATTCCAACGGTGGATGACAATTCCTATACTGTAAAATTGCGCAGATGATTAGTATGTTTCCCACGTTGTAATGTGATGAGGCGTAAAGTAGTAGACATTCCCACGAAGGTAGTATAAAGTTGTAGAAAGGTGTAGTGTACATATTCCAACGGTGGATGACAATTCCTATACTGTAAAATTGCGCAGATGATTAGTATGTTTCCCACGTTGTAATGTGATGAGGCGTAAAGTAGTAGACATTCCCACGAAGGTAGTATAAAGTTGTAGAAAGGTGTAGTGTACATATTCCGAACGGTGGATGACAATTCCTATACTGTAAAATTGCGCAGATGATTAGTATGTTTCCCACGTTGTAATGTGATGAGGCGTAAAGTAGTAGACATTCCACGAAGGTAGTATAAAGTTGTAGAAAGGTGTAGTGTACATATTCCAACGGTGGATGACAATTCCTATACTGTAAAATTGCGCAGATGATTAGTATGTTTCCCACGTTGTAATGTGATGAGGCGTAAAGTAGTAGACATTCCCACGAAGGTAGTATAAAGTTGTAGAAAGGTGTAGTGTACATATTCCAACGGTGGATGACAATTCCTATACTGTAAAATTGCGCAGATGATTAGTATGTTTCCCACGTTGTAATGTGATGAGGCGTAAAGTAGTAGACATTCCCACGAAGGTAGTATAAAGTTGTAGAAAGGTGTAGTGTACATATTCCAACGGTGGGTGACAATTCCTATACTGTAAAATTGCGCAGATGATTAGTATGTTTCCCACGTTGTAATGTGATGAGGCGTAAAGTAGTAGACATTCCCACGAAGGTAGTATAAAGTTGTAGAAAGGTGTAGTGTACATATTCCAACGGTGGATGATAAATCCTATACTGTAAAATTGCGCAGATGATTAGTATGTTTCCACGTTGTAATGTGTTGAGGCGTAAAGTAGTAGACATTCCCACGAAGGTAGTATAAAGTTGTAGAAAGGTGTAGTGTACATATTCCAACGGTGGATGACAATTCCTATACTGTAAAATTGCGCAGATGATTAGTATGTTTCCCCACGTTGTAATGTGTTGAGGCGTAAAGTAGTAGACATTCCCACGAAGGTAGTATAAAGTTGTAGAAAGGTGTAGTGTACATATTCCAACGGTGGATGACAATTCCTATACTGTAAAATTGCGCAGACGATTAGTATGTTTCCCACGTTGTAATGTGATGAGGCGTAAAGTAGTAGACATTCCCACGACAGGTAGTATAAAGTTGTAGAAAGGTGTAGTGTACATATTCCAACGGTGGATGACAATTCCTATACTGTAAAATTGCGCAGACGATTAGTATGTTTCCCACGTTGTAATGTGATGAGGCGTAAAGTAGTAGACATTCCCACGAAGGTAGTATAAAGTTGTAGAAAGGTGTAGTGTACATATTCCAACGGTGGATGACAATTCCTATACTGTAAAATTGCGCAGACGATTAGTATGTTTCCCACGTTGTAATGTGATGAGGCGTAAAGTAGTAGACATTCCCACGAAGGTAGTATAAAGTTGTAGAAAGGTGTAGTGTACATATTCCAACGGTGGGTGACAATTCCTATACTGTAAAATTGCGCAGACGATTAGTATGTTTCCACGTTGTAATGTGATGAGGCGTAAAAGTAGTAGACATTCCCACGAAGGTAGTATAAAAGTTGTAGAAAGGGTAGTGTATATATTCCAACGGTGGGTGACAATTCCTATACTGTAAAATTGCGCAGATGATTAGTATGTTTCCCACGTTGTAATGTGATGAGGCGTAAAGTAGTAGACATTCCCACGAAGGTAGTTATAAAGTTGTAGAAAGGTGTAGTGTACATATTCCAACGGTGGGTGACAATTCCTATACTGTAAAATTGCGCAGGATGATTAGTATGTTTCCCACGTTTGTAATGTGATGAGGCGTAAAGTAGTAGACTTCCCACGAAGGTAGTTAAAGATTGTAGAAAGGTGTAGTGTACATATTCCAACGGTGGATGACAATTCCTATACTGTAAAATTGCGCA
The DNA here is from genome assembly GCA_963082715.1 of Harpalus rubripes. Classification (NCBI taxonomy): domain Eukaryota; kingdom Metazoa; phylum Arthropoda; class Insecta; order Coleoptera; family Carabidae; genus Harpalus; species Harpalus rubripes. The sequence goes on along the minus strand of OY720457.1, from coordinate 58,500,383 downwards.
GATGATTAGTATGTTTCCCACGTTGTAATGTGATGAGGCGTAAAGTAGTAGACATTCCCACGAAGGTAGTATAAAGTTGTAGAAAGGTGTAGTGTTACATATTCCACGGTGGATTGACAATTCCTATACTGTAAAATTGCGCAGATGATTAGTATGTTTCCCACGTTGTAATGTGATGAGGCGTAAAGTAGTAGACATTCCCACGAAGGTAGTATAAAGTTGTAGAAAGGTGTAGTGTACATATTCCCAACGGTGGGTGACAATTCCTATACTGTAAAATTGCGCAGATGATTAGTATGTTTCCCACGTTGTAATGTGATGAGGCGTAAAGTAGTAGACATTCCCACGAAGGTAGTATAAAGTTGTAGAAAGGTGTAGTGTAACATATTCCAACGGTGGATGACAATTCCTATACTG